>OZ029922.1:26242460-26539960 GCA_964023275.1 Norana najaformis
TTGGTGTAATCATAGCGTTATGTTGTTGTAATCATAGCGTTGGTGTAATCATAGCGTTCGCTTTAGAAATGTGAATAACTTTCTACCTTTGCTAATGTCCACATAGAGACGAGTCGCCCTGCATTGTCTTCTGCTATTGTCTGCGACTGAATGATACGGCGTCTCTAACTCACAGTGCTTCTAGCTTTCCACCCGTTTGACTCTCTCGCCCATGCATTAAACATCTCCGCGATTCCAGACCGGAAATGCGTCGCAGAACTTATGGCTTCCTGTCTCTTCGAAGTCACGTGGATGAGCTTCGCCTTTGTGTCAAATGTCACCGCTTCTGCGCGTTCAGCGGTCGTCACATACAAGAGGGTGGAAGCGACCTCAAAGAACTCAGTCACATCCTGGTAACAACAACACCAATAGCTTTTAGAGGCAACTGCGATGGCATTGCGCTCTCCTTTCGACTCTTTTCCTGTAGTCGTTGCTTGAATAGAAACTGCGATTCGCATAATTCGACCCCATAGAACGTCACACAAAGCGTCACAAGTCGCTTGGCGCCCATTGTCTTGCGATGCCATCCGTGTCGGCTTTTGTCTCCTTTACAAACCGCCAACGTCGCGATTCTTTGCTGCACGGATCTGCGTCTCGAACCCCACGACCCTCCGTCGGGCTGTGGCATCGCTTATGCACAAGACTAATTGTCTTTTAGAGATCGTCTGCTTCCTCTCTGTCTCCCCGAAGCACAACAGTAAACGGCGGCCGTTCAAGAGAGGCCTGCAATTAGGCGATATACGTTTGATAGCTGTAACTTTGTGGCGCACTGTGTCCGATTGGTTAGAGTGCAGGGCTTGTAACGCGGAGTGTATGGGTTCGACCCTCCTCCTTTGAGACGGTTAGGGACCTTGAGCGAGTCCTTCACTCACAATTGTTCAGCGCCATTGATTGATGCTAAGGCATTGGATAGTGGCGCTCAACAAATGCAGAAATAATAACTATTCTTGCGCGCAACCTGTGGGCTATACGACCGATCAAGACCATAGGCGTAGGCACAGCGGGGCGGAGAGGACATGCCCCCATAAGAAAATCTGAGGCCAGAGTCTGTTGCTCTCTTAACGCTTTCAACCCTAAAGAACGCATTTGTGGCTGTGTCTAAGTTCAGATATATGCATGCCTATTCCGCGAGAAGCATCTCTCACTGGTTGCACAAAATGTCCCTTATGAAAAAATCCCTTGTTGTTTCCCATTTCTCCCTCTTCTCCCCTCCTTCCACCTACCTGGACTAAATGGACCACCAGTGGGCGATAGTTAGGTGTAACTGCACTAAATGGACAAGCGTTATATGCGTATATATATGTGTAAATAAATATATAATTATGTGTATGTGAATTTATACGGATAAAATCAATCGTAAAGAATAAATATTTGATTTGATATTCTGAACAGCAAGAAAGGTGATAAAAAGTTTTGATGCAAATCAAAGGGCGACGGTCGTCCAAAAAAGTGGTCATGACTAAAACAGTGGTAAAAATTTCCCTTTCAAAAGTTCTGAAGCCAACATTGGTTCTCTCACTCTTAAAACCGGACAAAATAACGAAGGAAAGGGTGGTCGGACAGACGAAAGGGTGAACAAAGGAAAGGGTGGATGGACGGACGGACGGACGGACGAAAAGATGGACAGAGAGACAAAGGAAAGGGTGGGCGAAAGGACGGGCGAAAAGATGGACTGAGAGACGAAGGAAAGGGGAAGAAGGAAAGGGCGCTGATAGAACAGAAGGATTGACGGACGAAAAGACTGATGGATGAAAGAGCTGATGGAAGGACGGACGAAAAGACGGTAAAAAAAACAGATGAAAGAACGAAAGGACCGACGAACGAAAGGATGGAAGGATGGATAAAAGGCCAGACTGATATGCGGACGGATAGACGGACTGATAGATGGACAGATGAACGGACGAAAGGATGGAAGAAAGGACGGAGGGACGGAGAGCGGATAGGGTCAAAGGAATGGAATAATCGCATAATAGGATGCTGGTAAGGTAGCGGACGGGAACTGCTGCTGCTGCTGCTGTAGGGAGAGGTGGGTGGTGGATGGGGCATGGAGGAAATGAATGGGGCAATCGATGTTTCGTAATCCACGAAGCCATTGAGCAGTTTGTCGGCGCCTAAAGGCCATTCATGTCGGCCGAAGGTGTATTCGACGCCAGGGCAATCATGCCTCTCTCGGTTCACGTCACTTTAATCGCCGCTGGAAATCACCCACAATGGAAACGGAATTAGCCTCTGTGTCTTTGTCTCTGTCTCTGCCTCTCTCTCCCTTACTTCCTCTCTCTCTCTCTCTCTCTCTCTCTCTCTCTCTCTCTCTCTCTCTGTTTCTCTCTCACTCTCTCTTTCTGTCCCTCTCTGCCTCTATCTCTGTCTGTCTGTCTCATTCTTTCTCTCTCTGTTTCTATCTCACTGACCCTCTCTCTCATTCTGTCTCTCTCTGCCTCTGTCTCTTCCTCTCTGTCCGTCTGTCTGTATCAATTTCTCTTTCTGTTTCTGTCTGTCTCTCTCACTCTTTCTCTCTCACTGTCTGTCTCACTCACTCTCTCTGTTTCTGTCTCTGTCTCTCTGCCTCTACCTCTCCCGCTCTGTCTGTCTGTCTCACTCACTCTCTCTTTTTGTCTCTCTCTGTCTGTCTCCCTTTGTCTCTCTCTTTCTCTATCTGTCTCTGTCTCTGTCTTAGTCTCTGTCTCTGTCTTAGTATCTGTCTCTGTATCTGTCTCTGTCTTAGTCTCTGTCTCTGTATCTGTCTCTGTCTTTGTCTCTGTCTTTGTCTCTGTCTCTGTCTCTGTCTCTGTGTCTCTGTGCCTCTCTCTGTCTCTGTCTCTGTCTCTCTGTCTCTGCCTCTGTCTCTGTCTCTGTCTCTGTCTGTCTGTCTGTCTGTCTGTCTGTCTGTCTCTCTCTCTCTCTCGTCCCGTTCGTCATACACCGATGAAAGAATGAAAGAGAAAAGCAGCGACGGAAACGTGATTGGAGAAGATCGGTGAGAGAGAGAGAGGATTAGAGCTCTTCGCTGCAGGGTTCTCATCGAAGCAGAAGACGGGGTGGGGAGGTCAGGGTCCTATAGGGAGAGGGGAAGAAAGGGATTCGGAAGAAGAGAAAGTGATGGAGGGAAGGGAGGGTTTTGTTTCGGATGGAAGTTGAAAGGGAATGGAAAACTAACAAAGGAGATGCAATCTATGCAAATATTATCTTCCGCTGTTCGAACAGAACGGGAGCTTTAGTTCGTCACAGCCCCCCTCCTTCGGCTGGACTGCGGGTCACTGTGTATATATAACACATATCTACTATGCTGTAGTATACGTCTGCATTCGTTCGTTCCTCGATCGTTCGTTCATTCGTTTTTCATTTTGTTCATTCATTTGTTCGTTTGTTTCTTTGTTCGCACGTTTCTATTTGCAAGGTAATATGCCGAGGCTAAGAAAATGAAGTCGTTAATGTGTAAAAGTACGGCTGCTTCCCGAAGTTAGCGCAACAACGGACTGCGCTCTTCTTCTTCTACTACTTTTTTGTTTATGCGTTCGCTCGTTTATTCGTTCCCATAATCAATCAATCAATCAATCAATCAATCAATCAATCAATCAATCAGTCAGTCAATCAATCAATCAATCAATCGCAATAGCAATCACATTCACCATCACAATCATAATCATATTCACAAATACAATCAATCAATCAATCAATCAATCATTCATTCATTCGTTAATTCTCTCATTCAGTGGATTTGGCTCTTTCGCCTGTTTAACTCACTCCCTCAGTTGCTCATTCGTTAGTTCGTTCATTCATTCAGTTGCTCACTCGCTTTCTCCAGACTTATACTTTATTTTTTCCATCCAACTTATCTTCGACCTTGCAAGCTTCCCTCCATCCATCAGTACATTTCACTCATCTCTCCTTCTATTAATTTAATTCCACCCTTCTCACTAGCTACAGGGAAGCAAGGGTCACAAGTTCACAACACGCCCTATAAAGTTGACAGTGAGGAAGCGGTGACTGCACGAGAAGATAAACAGAAATGCCACGGCTACTGCTGGAAGAGAGAGAGAGAGAGAGAGAGAGAGAGAGAGAGAGAGAGAGAGAGAGAGAGAGAGAGAGAAACAGAGACAGAGAAAGAGAGAGAAAGAAAGAGAAACAGACAGAGACAGAGGTAGAGACAGAGATAGAGAAAGAGAGATAAATAGATAGACAGAGACAGAGACAGACAGAGAGATAGAGAGAGAAACAAACAAAGATAGATAGATAGATAGATAGATAGATAGATAGATAGATAGATAGATAGATAGATAGATAGATAGATAGATAGATAGATAGATAGATAGATAGATAGATAGATAGATAGATAGATAGATAGATAGATAGATAGATAGATAGATAGATAGATAGATAGATAGATAGATAGATAGATAGATAGATAGACAGATAGACAGATAGACAGATAGACAGATAGACAGATAGACAGATAGACAGATAGACAGATAGGTAGATGGATAAAGAAAGAGAAAGAGAGAGAGGGAGGGAGGGAGGAAGAGAAAGAGCATGAGAGAGAGACATACATACATACAGACATAGATACAGTGTCTTTGATGGTGGCGGCGTGAACACCAACGACCGGACGAGGATGTTCGAAATCTCATCGGAGCATGAAGCGCAACAGCTTAAACAACATCAGCATCCAAGTGTAATGAACGCCTTACGACTTCATCGGCTAAGGAAGCATCCTCCCCTCTGCCTACCCCACATGCTCAGCCACCCTCCCCATCCCTACCCAAGCCTCCCCATCTTCGTTCCGTTGCATCCGCTCTTGATTGATGGCGGGACATGTGGTCAAACGGTTTACACACACCTGCAGACGAACGGACAGACTGACAGATACATCATCATGAAACGGCGACATCCAACGCATCAACGCCGACCAAATGGTACAGATGGTAAAATCAGCGGACAGAGACAACGAGCCAGAGAAACAGGGGCTACAGAAACTGAGATTCTGAGGGGTCCTAATAGGCGCTATATAAATGCATACAGTCGAACAGACAACAAGCCAGCCAAATAGACGGACAGACAGACAGACAGCCAGACAGCCAGATAGAAATACATACTTATATACAGAAAGTCAGACCAACCGACAGACAGACAGACAGCCAGTTAGACAGACATGGAGACAGCCAGCCAGCCAGACTGATAGACATATACAGACAGACAGACAGACAGACAGACAGACAGACAGACAGCGTTGTAGATGGCGTGAAGAGGGCAAGCGGGAGCTGATCGCTGGTAGATCGGTTCGAAAACCGGCTCCCTTTGAAGTTGACAACGATGCTGTGTACTCAGCTGCTGTACAACTGGCAGCAGCATCAGCAGCTCAACTCCTCTGATGAACTTCATCTCCTCCATCACACACTCATCATCTGCAGGCAATCGACGGCCAAACAATTAACTTTATTCGTGTTCACTAAAGTCATACGATATATATATATTATATATATTATATATATATTATGGTCGGCGATATATGTACATATATATGTATAAAACACTACATCCAAATGATGTATCACCATGTAGTTATATATATATATATATATATGTATGTATGTATGAACACGTGTGTGTCGCTTCACACGAACTCGACAACACCTTTTCCATCTGACTAATGTATCACTGTCGAGGGCGATTCTTTAATGCATATATTTCTGTACATACGCCCTATGTATGTATGTTTATATACGTGTGATATGTATGAATGTATGTGTGTATGTATGTCTATATGTATTTATGTATGCAGGTAGGTATACGTATTATCTATATGATTATCTGCAGTTAGGACTTTTGATATAGCGCCTTTTAGTGGCTTTCAGAAGGGATGCTCTGAAAAGGAGCTACATGAATGTTCTTGTGTAATCAGATCACGTAATCATTTCGGCACCTACTTCCTAAGGGATACAAAGCCGTGCCCCAACTATGATGATGATGATGATGATGATGATGATGTTGTTGATGATGATGATGATGATGATGATGAGTTCTCTGCCCGAAGCCAGGTCCATTGGCTTTAAGCCACCCAGGGATGAGATGATTGAGGTAGGTTTCCCGTTGCCTTCCTCCAGACAATTGTGGGGTGAGCAACTTGTCTAAGGTCGCTACGCAGCGGCTCGAGGCAGATTCGAATCCGAGACCTTTCCGTTACGAGGTACCGACCATACCACTATACCACCGCGTCCCACGCGCCCCAACTATAATCGTGGTTAAGTGCTATTTAATTTGAAAGTAACATGTAATTTGTAACATGTAACATGTAATGAATCTACCCTAAGCGAAAGAGTATCTAACGAACTACCTCTGGAGTTCATTGTAAGCGAAGAGTTCATCCGTAGCACTACTGACAGAAAAAGTTTCCACTGGCAGGCTCTCGCACACACATAGAACCAGCAGCTGCTTTGACATTTGAAAACGTACTCGAGAGATCCATGTCAGCAGAGGCGTTTTAAAGGCCACTCGAGCTCACCTTAATGCTGAGGACATGTTCTTGGGCCTTGGCCTTCTTGTGAAAGCCGCTTGCCACGGCCTCAGCACGATAATGATGATGGTGATGGTGGTGGTTATGGTGGTTATGGTGGTTATGGTGGTGGTGGTTATGATGATGATGATAAGGATGATGAAAATGGTTCTGTAAGAAAAAGTGTAGACCACTTTGTCTACATCTAATGTTGAGCGGATTTTGCAACACTAATGTGGATGTTTGTGCAACAAAGTGTGGACATTTTTGTGCAACACTAAGTGTAGCAAAAAATATGCAACACTCAATGTGGATTTTTTAATGCAACACCAACGTGGACTAATATTTCTTCTTTAAAGGAGGCATAAATTTGTTGCTAGAAAAATGGATCTTTTAGTATGTTAATATAAGGCAAACACAAACATGTCACAAAATATGCAGTTTATATAGTTAAAACTGTTACTGCCATTCAGAGACACCCAAAGTGACCCCGAATTTGACGTAAGTACAATGTCCGATTCAGAAATATCCTAGACGACAGTATGTGGCTCGAAATTTTTGGAGTCAGCTTGACAGTCCAAATCTATAGGTTTACGGATTAAGCACATGGAAAATACTGGTCGCTTCGATGCAGTGAATTTCGTATACGCATGAATGAAATAATCGAAACCAGTGAAGCACACGATTTCGGTTGACTCAGTAAAGTCAGCAGAAACGGACTCGAACGAAAATGTCTCTTAAATTTTAATATCTGACTGAACAAACCGGTTTAAATCCCGGCTGAAATAAACATTTTTTAGCATTAGATTTTGTGGTAATCGTAAACGCTTATATGAGCCGCCAGCGAGATGCCGACCCGATAGCACCATTCACCAATTGTATAGCCAGTTTCATGACTTCATGTCCTATGCGCAACGAGCTTGATTTTTCCGACTTCTGAACAATGGTGCTCTTTCATGTGTCAGTTAATTTTTGTTTTCTATGATTTTGGTGTTTTCTGCGTTAAGTAAAGATGTTCACTTTTGGATCTTGACCTGGAACCGGAGCCTTTTTGCCTATCGATTTTGTTTTGACTGAGCGCCTGTGAATAAGCTGGTCTCGCCGCGCACGGCTTTCGTTGGGCACTGTAGAAATCTCGGAATTACGATTACGATTACGATACATGATGCATATTCATTTTACAGTAGAATAATATGACGTCATGCAGACGGGCGTATCTGCCGCAATCTGTCGTTTTCGTTTAGCCACGCGTGGTCCGGCGCGAAGTTTCGTTCTTTTGTGTTTGGTGCTCGCCGGATTTGAAAGCAAAACTATTTAACCGTAATTCTTATTTCTGTTTTTCTTCAGATTTATGGTTATTGTGTTTTTAAATGTTTGTTACATATGTGACATTTGCGAGCCATTTTACCCACTTTTCAGAGCCCCGTTGCAAAGACAATAATGTTGGCGAGCTGCGAATCCATGTGCCTTGTAGGCCGTGCAAAGTTCTTTCCGTAAACTATTCAATCTGTTTCTTCACATTGTAAGGTCTCATATAAAACCCATGGTGCATATAGTTTCCAGATCTCCAGTAGGCGTTAGAATGGAATGTGAAGGTAGTTCAGGGACTGTTGACCCAAATCATTCCAGTATGGCTGAAATTAATCCCAAACCTGATGTGTGATTTGCGTGATAAGGGTATTGGTGAAATAGAGACCACTAAAACCTTTCTTTCAATATCATGTAGCTCTGCCTCAAATACCGGCATACTTATAGTATCGGGGGACCGTTAAGTAAATAAACATGGATTCTAATGCTTGGTGTTTAAAAAGGGTTGGGGTAAAAGTAAGGGTTATTGCGGCTTTGTAAATTTTTAATAACGTTTAATTGATGTTTGCAAATAGTGCTTAGCTTGGAGAAAGTCATTTTAGCAGAAACTACAACCAATCACAGTAGGCAGAAGCCAGGCCGAAAGCCTCGTCCCAAATTAGAGCGGTCCCCGATACTATAAGTATGCCCAAAAACCTTGTCTTTATTTTGTTTAGGCATGATATTACAATTAAAGACGTGATTTTGAAATACAAATTTTTTTACCGTTGTATTTAGACAAGACCGGCCAGGTAAAGAGGAGAAGTTTGCAATGGCTAGATCCATTACAGACTCATTTCCAGTTTTCCGTGATGTAAGTACTATTTAGGACTGTTTTTACCTTGCTGCTCTTTGATTTAATTTTTGTTTTCTACTTTATCCTAGAAGGTTATAGCTTACTTATCTTAATCTGTCCAATTTCAAGTTTTTCAAAACACTGAGAGGTTGCTCATTTCATTTTTTAATGTGGCAAGTGCTTGGTGAGGCATATGGGGCATAGAATACAATGGAGATAATACTTATGGTATTGAAAGCGATTGAAGAGGAGAGGAAGTGGGAGTGAATATGTCCAAGACTGCCAAAACCTTAACATTGGCAATACTTCCATGAACACATTACTTTTTTGCACGTTACAGAAATTTCTTCTGTACTGTTTCACAGGAGAGGTTCTGTAATCCAGTGTCGCATACAGGTCATCTTGAAGCATCCATTCGATCCAGGCGGTCAAGAAATCCCTTATTAAAAACGCTGTGGACTCATCCACATAAAGCTGGGTTAGTTGTTTTCCTTTTTAAAATAAAATTAGGGGTGCATATTACATGCATTGCCATTCAACCTGAACTGCTGCTGGAGGACAGTGTGTAGTGCTTTGTGAAGTTTCAGTAGAGTGGTGCTAAATGTCTTCTCAACTACTGACTTGTGTAGTTTTTAAAATCTCAATTGCAGTTGTATGTGTAAGGTTAGATGGTAAAAAGAAAGGGTAAGATATGGTAAAAGTGAAAAGGACCATTTTTATAGCAGCTTTTAACAGGCTGGGAGTCTTGCTTTTCTTTCAGTTACATCCATCACTTGAATTCAGCAGATGAAGGGAAGGATACTAACTTTAGCTGCTTTTCTTTCAGTTACACAGAGCATGTTTTTAAAATGCCAAAGGCCAGTTGCACTTACTAGTCAGTTGCTGCAAATGGCAATAGGCAATTTGTGATGCTTATTTCTCAAGCATGACTGTGTTGTTTTAGATTGGAGAGGAATTTTGGCTGTAACCTCTGCTGAAAAAGTCGTTGACTGTTGAATTCAGCAGATGAAGGAAAGGATACTAAATTTAGCCGCTTCATCGACTTTAACTCGGGACCTTCTTAACAACATTACTAAAGACTATGATGAAGGTAGTTGATGTCTCAGTTCCTTTTAAAGTTGATAAATGTTGCCATTTGCAATGGTAGCATGCTTTTTAGTCTCTTTTAGTCTATCCTGAGTTAGTTGGCATGTTACTGTGTTTTAAGACATACTTGTCATTTCTGCGCTGATCCAGTTCACAATGCCATTGGCCATTCTTTGGATGAGTATTCTTTCACATGCTACCTGTTTCTTGGTTGTATGCTCTGTTTTATTCATTGCAGCTGAAGTTAGCATTTTATTGCTTCTTGTAAGTTACAAACTCATCGTGCCTTGGTTTACACCCATTTAGAAATTTATGCCGGCATATCCATTGAGAAGTTAATAAAAGGGGCTATTTATTTCTAGAGTTTTACTTACCACACTGCATCCAAGAGAGATTGAAGAAAATATTTAACAAAGTGAATCTTTCAATTTTTTAAAATAAATACAGATTAATACAGTATAAGATTTTACTTTATCAATAATCTGATAATTTACATTATAAGTAATTGACCCTGGCTGAGCACCAAATTCCATGTGTTGCTTCAATTGCTGTATATTGTGGCATGTGTGGACCTGGTTTCTAGTTGGCCAGACTACTGATATTCACTTTCAAAGGTATCACGATGAAAGATCTAAAAAAACTTAATTGATTTCCAAATTCCATGACAAGGGCCATGACAAATACTGCTTACCAACACAATATCCCTGCATTACAGTCACTGCACTGGCTTTGGAACAACCTTAAAATATGATTTTGTAATTTTGCTCTTGTCTCTGTAGGATGAAACAGTGGACGGTGCACTTGAGAGAATGGCCGACGAAGGGAACCTCAGCCAGCTCTATTTCGAATACAGAATACTTGTTATGTGAAGATGGATATCGCGGCAGCTACATTGGCTGCCTGTCAGCTCCAGAATCGCTTACAAGATAGCTCTCCTCACACGCAAGACTCTCTCGACCAATCAACCAGCTTACCTGTCATCATCCTTACATCGCTACCTACCATCCAGGTCTCTGCGATCAGCTACACAAAACCTTCTGTCTTTCCCTGACATCCGAGACTTTCGGTCTGATTTCCTCACGACGCGGCTTCAGCAACTCAGCACCAGCCATTTGGAATAGCGTTCCTGTTTACATTACTCACGACAATATCTCGCTAGACACATTCGTAAAGCGGCTAAAGACCTATCTGTATCGTCTTGCTTTTGTTGTCTGACATGTAACCCACCCACACCTACGATTCCTCGCCTCAGTCGATGGACATATGGCGTGTTAACAAATGCATTACTTACTTACTTACTTTGCAGTGATCTCCAATAAGCATCATACTATATAATAGTGACATTCATTTTACTACCTCAAATGGACCAACTTCTTTAGTTACAGTCACTGACCAATTCTGTTATGTGCAACTAGTCATCCTATCAACAACCATCGAGTCCTCTGATTGGATTGTAGAAAAAGTTTCTTATATTGATTACTTGCTATCTTAAGGTTTCGGCATTTATTACTTTTAACTGTTTACCATGTTCATTGATTGATGCTTTGTTTTTAAGCTTTGTGAACTGTGAAAACCCTTAATTTGTGATTAAAAGTTGTCATTTAACCTAATAAATTGTAGTTAATGATTTGCTTATTATGTAATGAGTTCAGCACGTTAGTACGTCCATGTAGTAATAATTATACATCGTGTGTAAACATTGCTGCATATAGGTAGATACAACAGTAAATCAATGCAGAAAACGTATAACATAACTGTACATGCAGCTCCACAAATGTAGCAAATTCCAATCTATAAATTTAGCTCCTAAACCACTAAAATGTATTTGCAGCACCACATAACTGTGGACACGACCGCTACATAAATGTAGAGATGCCACAACACAAGTGTAGACATTACTAGTACATAAATGTAGAGATGCTGCAACACAAATGTAGACATTATTAGTACCTAAATGTAGATTCCGCACTACATAAATGTAGACATTATTAGTACATAAATGTAGATGGAGAACTACATAAATGTAGACATTCTTGCTACATAAATGTAGCCAAAATGCAACACTGATGTAGACCTCGCTCTCTACAAAAGTGTTGCAATTTGTGTCTACACTAGTGTAGACTGCCGGCTGATGATGATGATGATGATGATGTTGATGATGATGATGATGATGATGATGATGAGTTCTCTGCCCGAAGCCAGGTCCATTGGCTTTAAGCCACCCAGGGATGAGATGATTGAGGTAGTTTCCCGTTGCCTTCCTCCCAGACAATTGTGGGTGAGCAACTTGTCTAAGGTCGCTACGCAGCGGCTCGAGGCAGATTCGAATCCGAGACCTTTCCGTTACGAGGTACCGACCATACCACTATACCACCGCGTCCCACGCGCCCCAACTATAATCGTGGTTAAGTGCTATTTAATTTGAAAGTAACATGTAATTTGTAACATGTAACATGTAATGAATCTACCCTAAGCGAAAGAGTTTCTAACGAACTACCTCTGGAGTTCATTGTAAGCGAAGAGTTCATCCGTAGCACTACTGACAGAAAAAGTTTCCACTGGCAGGCTCTCGCACACACATAGAACCAGCAGCTGCTTTGACATTTGAAAACGTACTCGAGAGATCCATGTCAGCAGAGGCGTTTTAAGGCCACTCGAGCTCACCTTAATGCTGAGGACATGTTCTTGGCCTTGGCCTTCTTGTGAAAGCCGCTTGCCACGGCCTCAGCACGATAATGATGATGGTGATGGTGGTGGTTATGGTGGTTATGGTGGTTATGGTGGTGGTGGTTATGATGATGATGATAAGGATGATGAAAATGGTAATAATGTTGGTGGTGGAGATGGTGACGTGACTATAATGGCGGCGTTGGTGATAGTGATAATGTTCATTATAATAATAATGATGGTGGCTATTGTGGTGGTGGTGGTGATTGATGATGATGATGATGATGATGGTGATGATGATGATGATGATGATGATGATGATGATGATGATGATGAAAATTATGATGATGATGAAAATGATGATGAAAATGATGATAATGATGGTGGTGGTGATGGTGACGATAATGGCGGTGTTGGTATTAACGATGACGAATATTATAATGACGATGATGATGGTGTTGATGACAAGTATGCTGATGCTGGTGGTGAAAACGATGTTGGTGGCTATCATTACAGCAACAACGACGACGACGACAATGATGGTGACGACGACAATGGTGAGACGATGGCGATGGTGATGATAATGACGATGACAGCAAAGGCGTGTGTTGTGTAGCATCCGAAAGGAGACGTAACGATGGCTCTTGAGTCGGATTTAAGGTGCTCTTCAAGTGTCAACGATTCGCAATTGCATGCGTTGTCCCTGCTGCATAAATCGCATCGTTGGCGACAATTCGTTCATTCGACGCAGGTCGAATGCATAGCAAACCATTCGACTCCATCGAGGGTCTTCTCAAAAGGTTAAAGACCTAGAAATATAACATATTAATGGCGTATCAAAGTCAGTCGAGAGGCGAACGGGGGCCATCCTGCGCTTATTAACGGGTTAGAGGAGCAGATAAGCCAAGGCAATCGTCGACACTTGCCAGTCTTCGACTGTCTTCGATTGTCTTCGATTGTTTCCGACTGTCTTTCTGCGATGCACTCGTGTGTACCCGTTCCTTGGCAGGCTGTATCCATTCCCTCTAAGACGATTACACACACACATGATATGTATATATACACGTATATGTATGCATATATATAATTTCTTTATACATCTGTTGTCCAAGACGATTGTATATATGTATATATATATAATTGTATTCTGTTGTATATAACTAAGATATCTACCTTTTAAGACTATTGTATTTATATAAATATTAAGCATATCTTCTCTAAAACGATTACTCATATATGTAATATCTATTAACTGATATCGTCGGCTAGTGTATATTTAAAAATATCAGTCTGTATGTATATATATAAATATAATATAAATATAATAAATAAATATAAATATATATACATATATATATAGATGCATATAATTCGAGAGCACTTAGAAAGGGCGGCAGAAAAGTCTGTCCGATGGATGGATGGGAGGGGGTCTCGAGGGTGCGTCGTGGTACGAAGTACGAATCATTAGCCGTGAATAATTGATGAAGTCGACACCATTAGTCACTCAGCCGGATTTAGCCGGGCCGAACAAGTACCACTTTACCACCTCGACGCGATTCCGTCGACGGATTTCCTCCGACCGATCGGCCATTGTGTCCCGTTGATCCCCGGGGAATCGACGGCTCAGATCACGCACGATCCCTCGCCATGTCGAGCCACCCATCGTCCTCGGAAACAGACAACGGACGCAACAGTTGCCACTTGAAAGCTAAGGATCCCCTAGTTATATAAAACGCATGTAAATGTATATTTATACATGAAAACTTACGTCCATGCATCTATATATAATGCGTGTATATATGTAAACGTGTATGTGATTATATTTTCTGAGTAGTGTCTACCGACAGTAGACATTTACGTCAGTTACGTCATAGTAGTTGTGTTGCGTCATAGTAATTGTGTTGCTTTATACGTCACAGATATTGTCTTGCTGTATACGTTATCGTATTTGTCTTGCTGTATACGTCAGAGTATTTTGTTGCTGTATACGTCACAGCATTTGTCTTGCTGTATGCGTCAGAGTATTTGTATTGTTGTACCCGTCACAGTATTTGTATTGCTGTGTACGTCATGGTACTTGTGTTGCTCTATACGTCACAGTACTTGAAATGTATTTATCTTCACAGTATTTATCTTCCTGTATACGTCATAGTATTTGTATTGTTGTATACGTCACAGTATTTGTTTTGCTGCATACGTCATGGCATTTTTGTTACAGTGTACGTAACAGTATTTGTTATGTTGTAAAAGGAATAATACACGTTACAGTATTTGCTGTGTACTCGTCTTGCTATTTACGCCACAAAGTATTTCTGAGCACTTTTGCTAGAAAACCACAATTGTCTGCCTGCAGCAAGCGTCCTGGCCACGCTCATTTTTGGGATGCGTTTACACGTCGTAGCCAATCGCCCAAGGACTTAGGTTCCGTTGCAGCGACCCTTTTTTCGTACTCGAGGGTGGGTAGCAGGGCAGAAGAGCGATGAGGATGGGGAGGGGGAAGAAGAGAGGAGGAGGAGGAGAAGGAGGAGGAAGAAGAAGAAGAAGAAGAAGAAGAAGAGGAGGAGGAATTAGAACTAAGACCCTAATGCGCATCGCTAAAAGCAACAGCCGGGCATTAACGACGACTTTTGGCGCCATTTCGAGCAACCGATGATGCATTTCGACTGAGTCGTTTGGCGCCTCCAGGATCTCTCGTCTGCTCATACTGCAACTTCCGCGAACTATCCCCTAGCCAGGGTCTATCTTCCTCCATCCCACCCATCCCCATGGTTTCTCTCTCGTATATATCTCCCCATAATTTATCTCCCACCCCATGGTGTCTCCCTCCTTCCCTGCTTGCCTCCCTCTCTATGTCTCTTTCTACCTCCCTCCTTCCCTCTTTCTTTCCATCAATCTTTCTCTCCTTTCCTCCCTCCTTTGGCCTTCATTCGCTCGCGCCCTTCAAATACATGGAAGTCCTAACCCCATGTGGGTGGGTCGGGGATAAGATTCCGTTTAGGGCTTCGATTTCTTCCTGAAAACGACCTTGCGGCTTACTGTAACAAGAAGGGAAGGCGCCACGGAAACTACAGAGGCAAGATCCATGTCCCTCTTCTGTCGCCTTCTCTCTGTTTCTCTGTATGCCTGCATCTGTCTGGGAAGGAGGAGGAGCAGGAGTTGAAGAAGAGGAAAGAAGAAGACGACGAAGATGAAGAAGAATGCGAAAAAAAGCAGAAGAAGAAGAAGCACACGAAGAAGAAGAAGAAGAAGAAGAAGAAGAAGAAGAAGAAGAAGAAGAAGAAGAAGAAGAAGAAGAAGAAGAAGAAGAAGAAGAAGAAGAAGAAGAAGAAGCAGGAGCAGAAGAAGCAAAAACAGAAGCAGAAGAAACGAAACAGCAGGAGGAGGTAGAAGAAGGAGGAAGAGGAAGAGAAGGAGAAGGAGGAGGAACAGGAGGAGAAGGAGAAGGAGGAGAAAGAGGAAGAGGAAGAGAAGAAGAAGGAGGAGGAACAGGAGGAGAAGGAGAAGGAGGAGGAAGAGGAAGAGGAGGAGGAAGAGGAGAAGGAGGAGGAGGGTTAATGATGATGCGAAGACGGGAGTGAGAATATTGCAGATCGAATTAGCAGGCGTAGACTCCGGAGCCTGTGATGTGTGATCGGGTGTTAAGTCATCTGATGACAAATTACCATCTAGAATAACAGCCGCCTCAGATGCCTCCCCCACCCGTTCGCCGCCTCCCTTTGCTCTCTTTTTCTCTCGACAGGTTCACGCCGATCCATCCTCTCTTAACCCGCAACAGAGCCAGCACCCGTAGCATCACACCACCACCAGCATCAGCATCAGCAGCTCGGAAAAACAGCTGCCGTCATCGGATGGAAAATCGATTAAAGCAACCGATTGATGTAAGATCCTAACGACCGCCAGGCGGCGAACAGACCTACGCAGGCGGCCGGTGTGCTGCCCAGTCGGTTCCGATGTTGTGCCAAATTAGTTCCGGTGTGGCGCCCAATCGGTTCCGATGTGGTGCCAAATTGGTTCCGATGTGGTGCCAAATTAGTTCCGGTATGGCGCCCAATCGGTTCCGATGTGGTGCGAAATTAGTTCCGATGTGGTGCCAAATTAGTTCCGGTGTGGTACCAAATTGGTTTCGATGCGGTGTCAGATCGGTTCCGGTGTGGTGTCAAAGCGGTTCCAGCATGGTGTCAGATAGGTTCTGGGCGAACACGGTTCCGACTGCGCCCACTGTTTGGCTCAACACAGTGGGGTGAATTTTAGAGTATCCTGTTGCACTGACAGCAAAATTTGATGGTAAGTAAAGCTCGCATGTCCCATGAGACACGCAGGGGAGGCGCTCGTTTCCTTTTCTTAGGCCCCTGAGCCGGCAATGGACGAATCCCAATGTCCTGGATACGGGGCCAGTATATCGCAGAACTTGCAGTTTACTTCCCAGCTTACGCCAGTACCAAATTCTACTGCTTAGCGACAGAGGCATGTGTGCGCAAATAACTTAGCCAGAGTCGTTACACGGAGTCGAACCCGCAATCGCACGATCATTGAGCAAGCGTGCTACGAATAGACCATCGTGTCGCTCACTGGTGTACTGATCAATTTGATAGGAATAGTATTTTAGAAAATAGAAATTCTGGCAGTCGCCAAATGCAGTCGTAATTAGGACAGAACATTATCTTGACGAAAGAAGTGATAGCAGTGGGATTCGTCCATTGCCGGCTTAAGTGCCTAAGGATAGCAAATGAGAGCCTCTCCTACGTTCCCCATGGGACCTCTTTCAGTTTCCGCGCTGGTCTTTCACTCAACACTGAAAACATTTCTTTTCCAAAAATCTTATCCTGATTCTTCCTCTTCCCCTTATCTCTCTTCTCGCTTCTATTTCAAACACCATCCACCGTAGCCGTCCGACGTCCTGCCTGCCTGCCTGCCTGCCTGCCTGCCTGCCTGCCTGCCTGCCTGCCTGCCTGCCTGCCTGCCTGCCTGCCTGCCTGCCTGCCTGCCTGCCTGTCTGCCTGCCTGCCTGTCTGCCTGCCTGCCTGCCTGCCTGCCTGCCTGACTCCTGGATCTTGACATGGAACCGAACCCTTCTGCCTATCGATTTTGTTTTGACTGAGCGCCTGTGAATAAGCTGGTTCCCGCGACTTAGCTTTCGTTGGGCGCTGTAGAAATCTCGAGATTACGATTACGACCTGGGAGCATTACTTAAACACTATCAAAATTTGTTGTCAAGGCAACCGGATACGTTAAAATTTGCCCACTATATTGCTAATCAGTGTCAACAGAACAGTTTTGTTTCCAAAATGAATTTCCAGTCCTGGTTGCGGTAACCAATCATCATACTTTCGGAACTTGTTTTGCGCCCGGTCCTGATTTGGCGTCACACCTGGCGGCGGGCCCGTCGGTTGAGGGAAGGGGAACTAGTGGGCTGAGGGAGAGACTGAGAAACGGATGTACGCAGCCGTAGGAGCTAGGGCGGAAAGATGTTAAGGATGCCATCAACACACTTTAAATAACAAGACTTGTCAAACTTAATGTATTCTCTTTAAGTCTTTTAAGGTGCTGGATGTACGAACGGATGGACTGATGGGTGTTTGGATGGATAGATGGTCGGTTGGATGCATGGGGAAGACTGCAACATACAAGGCTCCGTTCCCATGGGAAATATGACCCCGGTAACCTTAAAAACCACAATATTTAGCTAGAAACCACGATACATAAACCACAACATGAACCACGAGCTGCTGAATATTTCACTCTAAGCCAATGAGGTCACTACAAACTGTTAGATGTCATCATAAGCGAATCGATGTCGCTGTAAGCCTTTAGCGTTTGCTGTAAACTCTTCGATGCCACATTAAGTCGATTCTTTTGCCACTTTGTCACTCCATGTCACTAACTGATGTTACTATAAACCGTTAGATATCACTATAAGCCACTCAATGTCACTATAAGCCACTCAATGTCACTATAAGTCATTCAATGTCACTATAAGACAATTCGATGTCACTATAATTATAAGCCATACAATTTCCTTCCAAGAAGAGCGGATAGATGCAACTTGCGCTCTGAAAAAACGCAGCTAAACTTGATAAAGTTTGTAATAAAATAAAAATAATAAAGTGCGAGTGAAGGCAATGGCGGATCCAGGATTGTTGTATGGGGTGGCAAGAACATTTCTAGAGGGGCGCCACATTCTGGCAGTCCACCATGCACGAGTCTGGTTTGAGGGGCGCCGGTGTATAACCAAGAAGGGCGCGGAGGGGACCCGAACCGCCCCCTCCCCGCGTCCAGAGCTAAATTAGCCACTGAGTGAAGTCAAACTTCCTTCCATAGCTTGATGCTACCTGCAATCAAAGATTTGTTGTGCCCATGGATTTCGTTCCTACCTACATTGCTGCTAATCAAAAATCGCACCCTGTACTGTGGATGGAGGTGCTTGTTTCCTTTCCCAGTAAAAATTGCACCCCAGCCAGTTTGCATGCGTGCGCGTATACAGAAATTGTATGGACACTTTTTTCTGATCTATAGCGACCACCCACGTACGCAACGTGAATGCCAAAGACACGATTCTGCATTTGGAAAATAATGTTCCGTTCTTTTCTTTATTCGTGTTAATCAGAAAATAAAACGGAGAAAAGTTTAAAATTAGCTCTTGTTAGGAGCCGATAGTCGGAAAAATCCAGTAGGATTACGCGGACTGGTCTGCCACCTAGCGAATGTATCATAAACTATCGATATCCCTCAAATTGTTTCAGTTTTCCAATCAAACTACTGCTAGCATTTTGAGGCGGACTAGTTTTATCATTTATCAACATATAAATAATATGTTAGCATTTTTAAAGTTACATATAACAAGTTTCAATGAATGAAATCAAGCTTTGCATAAGGTTTAATATTACTATTGAAAATTTGATCAGTTCAACCTGACTGTATAATCGTAATCGTAATCGTAATCCCGAGATTTCTACATCGCCCAATGAAAGCCACGTCACGAGGACCAGCTTATTCACAAGCGCTCAGTCAAAACAAAGTTCATGCGCCCTTTTTATAGTGTAGGGGTGCCTATGTAAGTAAGCAGTGAAACGGAGGAAAAGTATATTTCGAACAATACGATTTTGTAAAAGATGTTTAGTTTTAGTGGGACGCTGAAACTTCTAGAAATCACATCCAATGAATATCAAACAACTGGTGTTTTGCCTCATTGTATTTTATTGGTTCTTTCGCTCCTTCATTCATTGCGATGATTTTAATCTTTAAGATATTCTGTCTTTGTCATTAACGATGGCCGGCTCCGAAATACAATAATATAAAGTCTAAAATGTCAAATATAGATATTGAAAGGATATTTATTGCGCTCGTTTAATCCAGTTTTTTAAGAAAACAAGCTGTTCAATCAAAATGTGTCTACCTTGCGTTTTAAAGAATTGTGTGCTTACACCGGATGAATAAATTATAGTTGCGCTTCCTTCCGAATGGTTTGCTAAGGTCAGCCGCCACCTGGTGATTGATTTTGTGGGCTCGGGCGTCATCTGGGGTTTATACACGTGAGTCAGCGATTTGACTGGGGTGTAGTGAGGCTTTGACATCGGTCAAGACAGGGTCACAGGACTGTGTGAGGCTGAGTTTGAAGTGGTTGTCGATACATGTGATACGAGGTGAATTCAAATATAAAGGATATCATTTGATATATTCTTTGTATTTATGTAATTTTAGTGTGCAACACATGCCTGTACAAATATCTTTTAATTAGGTACAATAAAGCCAATATTCAAAACCAGCAAAATTTGTAGAAGGCACTTTTATGATCATAAGTATGGTAAGATATTGCCACAACCACCCCATGGCTAAATACATTCTTGTGTACACAAATTTATGGTGAGTGCAGATTTAAGCTTTACACTGCAATCTCCACTTCTTTTTCTGATCCCTCTTTCCACTCCAATCTCAAACTTCACCCACAATAGCTGCCACGCTGTCTTTCTGCCTGACTCTTGGATCTGGGGCCAAACACTTTTGCCTATCGATTTTGTTTTGACAGAGTGCCTGTGAATAAGCTGGTCCCTGTGACATGGCTCTCGTTGAGCGCTGTAGAAATCTTGGGATTACGATTACGAATCGCTTTATGATGCACCCCTATTACGACATAATATTTTATGATTGTGGCACCCAAATGTTGCTGTGAATTATTGATTCAATTTTGAGTAGACTTTTGCTTCGTTTACAGGTGACTGCGGGTGTTTTGAGCTGAAGCCGGATGTCTGAAGTCATCGTAATAATGATTCTTGCAGCAGTATTTGGTGGATACATCTTGACTTCGCTACTTCTTCTCAGGTTTCCGAGACTGTTACATAAAAAGAAGGAGGTTAAGTTCAGAGCGACTCACATCAGTCACCGCGGCGGTAGGTTTTAGTCTTCTTTGATTCTAACCGTGAAATTTGGAAAATCTCACTGCAGTGGTTCAGGTTTTTAGATTCTGGATTGCCTCCTGTTTCTAGTTGGTTTTGTTACATCAAATGCGCCTATGGACTTTTAAGAATCTTCTGTTTTTTCTAGCCTCATTAAGGGCGAGTCCAAAATTTTTCAAACATTTATTTCTATATTCGTAAGTTCATAGCTCAGATTTTGTATTTAATGTATAGCCTGTTTGTGCATGTATGGTATTGCATATTTATGTACCTATGTATTTAAACAGCACCTTTATATAGCCTCTTTTTATAGTGCTTTATATAACACCTTTATAAAAACTATGAAAAAATGCATAATTGTAGCCATCTTTTTTGGAACTAACAGAATGCTTTGTCCTTTTTATAAACAGGTGCTGGAGAAAACCTAGAGAATACTCTAGCTGCATTTAGACAGTAAGTCGTCCATTATGTTTCACTTAGAAGGCAGAGGGCGGGTGGGCAGGCGGACAGGCACATGTGCCATAGGGCACTGGCAGGTGTGGGGATGGGCATTCAGATGGTGCTGGGATATTGTATCCATCCTGTCTAAATGTTTCTTGTTTACCTTCTTTGTAAAGTTTTCTTGGGCTGATATTATAAATTCCTGATGCTCTTATTTTGTACCTTAGAATTATTTAGCTGGGAAAAGAGGACTTTTATGAAATGATGTTTATGCTGTTTCTGAATTTTTCCGGAGGCACTTAGTGGGCAGATGGCAATAAAATTAAAAATTCAGTGACCGTAAGTGGGAAGTGTTGGTTCTGTTTAAGTTTTATTTTAATTATTATTTTCTCTGCATTTATTAATTTCTAGGTTTCAGTCAGTGTTGCTGAGTAAGCAAGTGAGTGAAGGACTTGCCCAAGGTCCTTACATCACCCCTCATAGCTGTCTCTCTGCCTGACGTTTGGATCTTGACCTGGAACCGAATCCTTTTTCCTATAGATTTTTTTGACTGAGCGCCTGTGATTAAGCTGGTCCCCGCGGCGCGGCTTTCGTTGGGCGCTGTAGAAATGTCGGAATTACGATACGATTACGATTACATAGTAACGGTTTCACAGGAAGCTAGAACCCATATTTTCTGTGTTACAAGTCGCACGCTTTACCAGTAGGCTACCGTACCATGTGATTTTCTGTGGACTGTAAGTGTCAAATTTCTGCTTCTGCTTTCAGTGCTGCTGAAGCAGGGACAGAGATGTTTGAACTGGATTGTCATCTGACGTTGGATGGCGAGGTTGTTGTCTGTCACGACGAAGATCTCTTCCGAACAACAGGGCATCGTGTCACCGTTCGGGAAACTCTGTGCAAGGTGGATGCCTTGTTTATTGTGATAACCATTGTCATCATCAGTAGGATACTGCTGTCTTCAGCGTTGCCGTTTCCACAATGCGCAACCAGCCATCTCTGTTCTGGGCTTGTCTGCAGGCTGTATGTAACCTGAGTTTTAATGGGCACAGGTCAGCCAGCTTCTGCTGTTCTCGTCCATGTGTGGCGAGGGTGTCTGACAGGTCTCTTCAACCTCTTATGATAATGGTGCTTTAGAAATCATTAGTTTGGGTTAGATTAAATTAGACCCTTTGGCTGGCTATAAGAAGCACTTTGTAATTTGTTGTTGGATAAGGTGGAAAAACGATTGTCTTAAGGGACTTCAGAAGACACCGGTAGAAGTCTTATAGAGAAAGTCTCCGTGTTTGAAATTACCTGAATACAGCATTTCAGTGAGACATCAAAATTTTTAGATTTTTTGTTGAATGTTTGAATCTGATTAAAACTATTATGAATCTGATTAAAACTATTATGATGTTTTTATTAGCATTCTTTTTTTTTGCAATCCAATACATGCTTCCCCAGACTGACTGTCGATTTTTATCTTGACAGGACCTGCCGTTGATATCAGAACATTTGTACCTAGACTTTGACCCAGGTGAGTTGTTTATGTTTGCTGAATGCCTTTAGCAAATGGCACCTGGCTTTACCCTGAAGCTGTTGTTGAAGTTTAATGCATGCAATGACAGTTCCAGAAGAATGTAATTGTAATAAAGCACCACTTTATGAATAATCTGATGAGGGGTACTACTGCATGTGTGTCTCCAGATTTGGATAACTGGTGTATTTACATAATTGTTTTATCACTGTCTCTCAGACCCAACAACCTATTTTATCACTGCATCTCAAACCCCACAATTTCTTTGCCCCTTGAACTTGAAAATGCCCCTCCACGCCATTGAAAGTAACTACATTTGTGCAAAGTCTAGAGAAACATGTTTTTCTGTTATGTAATGAAGGGTTTAATTGTTATAGTGCTTTCCAAAAACCATTTTTCATTGTTTAGCAGCTTAGGTTATAGATCCTGTTTGTTAATAGGCACTAATTGTACTGGTGTTATTAAGCACACTGATAAAATAAAACTGATCGTACTGGTGTTTTTAAGCACACTGACGGTATAAAACTCTCACAGATACAAATAATTTACATCCTGATTGAAAGGCCAGAGTTCACCAAATGGCTGCAGGGTTTTGTTTGAACTTATATTTTGTTGGAACCAATGTGTTATCGTTTGAATTAAGATTTACTGCTAAGTAATTTTCGTTTTAGGCTGTAATGTTTTGTCTAGTGTTTAGTTTAATGTTAATGTACCACTAGGTTTTGCCCTGCATGATATTTTGTTTACATTGCTGTGTTTTGTTTAAACTGTAAACTTGAGTGTTTTGTTTTAGGTTGTACTTTTTTACAGACTTCAGTGTTGTGGTGTTTTGTTTAGATTTGTGTTTTGTTGCAGAAAATATATATTGTCTTTTTAAACTGTATTGTTCATAATTCTAATCTAATGACTTCTATAGCACTGTTATCATAGTGTCTTGGCATCAATCAGTCATTGCTTCCAGTGAAACTGTAGTAAAAAACCGTAATCCATTGGAGACACCTATCGAAGTCAAACAGATCTTGAAATTTTAACCATAATTCAGGTTGTAGTTGGTAAGCTAGCTGAAGGAAAGCTTTTTGTTTACATTGCAATGTTTTTTTAGTTATATCATATATCTTTTGCTATTTGATGCTAAACCTAATTGTTGTTACTATTAACTGACTTCAGTTGGCTTTGGAACATCATATGCTACTGTTTGTATGGTCTCCTTGAACTTTGAATGAAATAGCTTAATAGTTTCGAGTGATTACAGGTGTAAAATTTGCTTCCTCTATCTACAGCTTTTCATGAACTCATGTTGCATTGTACGTTAAAATTTTCTTTAACTGCTAAACACATGATTGCTGATGACTGTTTGTGGCTCTTTGTGTCTAAGGCATAATGTGGTAGCCAGTTGGTTTGAGCAGTTGCCTTGCAATGTGAAGGGTGCAGGTTTGAACCTCCTTTGAGGCGGTTACTGTTTGGAGACCTCGAGCAAGTAATTGTAATTGTAATCATAAATTTGTAAAGCACCGCTTCAAGGTAGCCTCGTCAGAGGCGCTCCTGACCCATCGTCCCAAAACTGGGGAATAATACAGTCTTTTCAAGCGCTTATGGAAGAGGGAGGGGAGAGGGAGAGAAGCTCCCGTCGAAGGTCGGCAGGTAAGTCATTCTAGGAAGTGCTTTGTGCTCAGTTGCTCAGTGCCATCCAATTATGCTTAGTCATTTGATAGTGGCACTTAATAAAACCAGGTGTAATAGCAGATACGCTAATTGATGTGTTGGCAGAACACACAACACGTGGAGGAGACGACCGAAAGATTCCACTGCTGAGGGACATCTACGAACAATTTCCAACCATGCCAATGAACATCGACATAAAAATCGACAGTGAAGAACTCATTCAGAAGGTACCTAAAAGTAGCCAGAAAATCAGAATAAATTCCTAGATGATCTGTTTTATGTACCGGTATTCAAGTGCACATCAGTGCAACTGTAATCTTTGGAATAGTTTATGTGCATTGTTAGATGCTCACATAACGTTGGGCTGTCGTGCATATGCATTGTTAGATGCACACTTAACGTTGGGCTGTCATGCACATGCATTGTTAGATGCACACATAACATTGGCTTTCATACATATGCATTGTTAGATGCACACTTAACGTTGGGCTGTCATGCACATGCATTGTTAGATGCACACATAACATTGGCTTTCATACATATGCATTGTTAGATGCACACTTAACGTTGGGCTGTCATGCACATGCATTGTTAGATGCACACATAACATTGGCTTTCATACATATGCATTGTTAGATGCTTACACAACAGAGGATAATTATGCATTGTTTAGTGCATGGGTAACACATTGTTTTGCATTATCTGATGCATATCTAATTTGTGGTCTAGTGCCTGTAGCTGATTCCAAGCATATAGCGTAAGCTGTGGTACTGTTTACAAGCCAGACTTGGTACTAAGCTGTGCTGTACTTTTTGTGAAGAAATATATGGGTAATGCACACCAACTAAGTGTTTATGTCGTTTATATAGGTTTCTCAGCTGACTAAAGAGTATAATCGAGAGGCAGTCACCGTCTGGGGCAATCGGTCGACACTTGTGACAAGCAAATGTTTCAAAGAGGTCAGTCTGCCGCTTCATTTTATGGCCTTTTAAATGGCTGGAATTTGGTTTGGTCTCGAGTAACAAATTCCACTAACAAATTCCTCGTAATTGGCTGAAATTTGGGTGGGTCTTGACTTTTAAACTCCTTGTATTTGGCTAGAATCTGGGTCAGTCTTGACTTACAGACTGTAATTGCCTGGAATCTGGGCCAGTCTTGATTTAACAAAATCCTCATAAGTAGCTGGAATCTGAGTTGGGGCCTTTGTGTCTGCTGACTTGGCTTCAGCTGGTCTGCTGGAGTTGCCATGTCAGCACAAGAAAGGGTGCAACAAAAACCAAGTAATTTTTATGATGCACTTACTTATGGTATTGGCAGAGGCACTCAGATGTGTGCTTACTGGTATATACATAGTTTACTTACTGGTATATACATAGTTTGCTTACTGGTATATATATAGTTCGCTTACTGGTATATACATAGTTTGCTTACTGGTATATATATAGTTCGCTTACTGGTATATATATAGTTTGCTTACTGGTATGTATATAGTTTGCTTACTGGTATGTATATAGTTTGCTTACTGGTATATACATATATGTTCTTGTGGATGTGTGCATGGATATTTCTGTGATTCTTCATAATATCAACTCAGAAGTGTGTTTGTTGTAATTTCAATTGTGATTGCAAATTTGTTTAGTGACCTGCTAATTTTGTACGTGTAAAGTAACAGGTCGTTTGTGAGAAGCCTCTTAAGAATCTGTCAGAAGCACTCGAAACACGGATATTGGTCGGGTGGTAAAAGTGTTAATGTGTCTTCAGAGCTTTAGATGATGTAGTGCTATCTGCTTTAAAGTCAACGATATGGTATGGTGCTTGTAATGATGATGACCATGGTGATGGTGATGATGATTCTAAGTTGTTGCTTAGAATGATATACCAGTATGTATGTTATAGAGTCATGTTATCAAGGATGTGTTGTTACTGGATTATTTGTTCACAATATGCCACAACGATTTATTTTGTAGTGGAAGACATTGTGTGCGTTTTTACTTCTGTAGAATCCAAACATTCATCTGCTGTTCTCGCTGAAGAGAGTCTTCTTGTTGCTCGTGCTATTCTACACTGGCTTCCTGCCCTTTGTGCCCCTTCGCGAATCCTTCTACGAGATTTTAATGCCCAGCATTATTCTTAAGTAAGTCTCCGTGGGGGTTTTGTCGGTTTCTGTTTTGAAATGAATTAAACTTTATTGTGCAGTGCATTGTTTTATTCGGTAGCATCCTGGGCTGCAATCCAATGATTGAAGTTTCATGTCTGCTGAGTGGACTTTGTGTAATGACCCTGGAGAAGTTTTATGCACACATTTGTCGTGTTCCTCAGGTGTATTTACCTTGCACACGTAGTAAATGCAATAAATAAATAAAGGTTTGTTTTACTAGTACTAAGGTAAAGCAGTTGCCTGTTAGAATTGTGGTCCTGGGCTCTGTTTGGGGCACAGTACAGTGCTTGGCCTGTAATGCAGAGAGTTCAAACCTCCCCTGAGACGGTTACTGTGTAGGGACCTTGAGCAAGTCCTTCATTGCAATTGTTCATCGTCATCAGTTGATGCTTTGTTGTTAGATAGTGGTGCCGAATAAATGCAGAAATAATAATTGTAGATCTGTTGGCTGAACCACAATTACTAAAATGGACAGCACTAGAAGTTTGTTATAGAGGAAAATGGTTTTCTTTTTCTGATTATTGTTTTCTTTATTTACCAGTGAAATTTATGTAGCGCTGCTTGAAACAAGTGGGAAGTGACTGCTAGTGGTTTGCTGCTGGTATGTTATTATATGGGTAGCGTTGGTGCTTCACTGATGTTGCTTCAGAGAATTCATTTTGTTTCCTTGCTTCTTGCAGGCCAGGTCGCTTTCGATCACCGCTGAGTCGCACGAGCAGAGCGTTTATCAGATTGTTTGATTTGTGAGTCTTAAAATATCTTGAAATTGAGTAAAATTGAAACTCGGTTTTAATTGATATTTACTGCCTACACAGATATTTGAAAGTTTGAATGAAATGCAGGCGTTACTTTTGTTCTTTTGAGTTTCATTGTTTAGTATCAAGTTAGTGTTTCTGTTGAAGTCATTTTGGGATATGCAGCATTATGTAATTTTTATGATGCACTTAGTTACGGTATTGGCAGAGGCCCTCAGGCGTTTGCTTACTGGTATATACATATATGTTCTTGTGGATGTGTGCATGGATATTTCTGTGATTCTTCATAATATCAACTCAGAAGTGTGATTATTGTAATTTAATTGTGATTGTGAATTTGTATACTGGTAGCTCCTTTTCAAGAGAAACTTCTCAGAGATGCCGCTGATCTGACAATGCAACAATGTAAATGCTCATGCATTCTTCTTGTGTCATCGTTTTTGAGATTTTAAGATATCTACTTTAAACTGTGTGTGTGTGTTTACCATGTATCTGATGTGTTTGTGACCAGTATCTCTAAGGTTTGTTCATTGATTCTTGTTGCAGCCTTCTGATGAGTAAATTTATGTTTCGTCATTTGAGTGAAAGAGGAATTCAGGTGGGTGTCTTTTTTATTTTGCTGTGCTATATGATTCCTCTGGTCAACATTTTATTCTTGGCTGATATTCTCATTATTTTGAAGTCATGTATTTGATCAGAAGAAATTTATTTTATTGTCAGCAATTCATTAGTATTATGTTTGCTTTTAGGGAAGAAATCTAATCTAATGACTTGAATGGCACTGCTGTCGTAACATACAAGGCAGTAATCAATGGTTGCTTGAAGTGAAACTGTAGTCATTGGAGAAACTCAACTGAAATTTGATAGATTCTCAGGTTGAAATTGTTGAATTAAGCTTTACTAAGGAAGAAGAGTTAAAGACTTTTAGGGGAAATATATACAATAATAAAATATTTTGAATTTCTTTTTGAAGGAATGTCTACATGGATGTAACTATAAAAAGACTATGTTTTGGTATTTTGTAACATGTTTTGGGTAGCATTTTATCTTGGGATCTGGTTTTTAAATCCCAGTACGTGACGAGGTTAATCAACTTGTTGGGTAGCCCCGATGGGAATGGTTGGCCACTTGTGGAGCTGTGTTTGCAAAAGTTCTGAAACCACAGGACCATGCCTCCATAGTTAGAGGTGTGAAGTAAATGAGTTATTACCTAGCATTTTAAACAGCTAAAACTGGTGAAAGGTGCACTAAAACTTGTCTGTGCTGTCATTTCAGACATATATTTGGGTTTTGAATGAGGATGATGAGTTTGAACGAGCTTTAAGCTATGGTGTGACTGGTATCATGACTGACTTCCCAACAAGGCTTTCGCAGTTTCTCCACGACCATCCAAGTCTCTGTCACAACTGATCAACGAAAGGACCAGTCACTCATTACAATGGAACCAGTCTCAGCAGGAAATTCCAATGACATATTTTGTTCTATTATTAGAAGCATCTATTATTAGAAGCATCTAAATCTGGCATTTGGTCTTGTATTGCACTCTTGTTTTCCTAAAGTGAAATCTGTTTTTAACTTTGAAAATTGATTTTGAGTGAAATTTACTTGTACCAGTTCAGTTTGAAATTTAACAAAAATGGATAACTTTTCTATTTTTTTAGATTTAGTAGAATCACATTTTCTTATTTTTCATTTGGTTCAAAAGAATTTTTTTCTCCATTGGTTTCTATTCGGCCGAAACATCGTAACTCCTATACATATATGTTATATATATCTTGGTTGAAAACTTTATGCAACTGTTAAGTATAATGTAGGGGGCAGTTTGGTTGGGCTTCAGAAAGCCAAGCTATAATGAAGGAATCAGAGAATTAAAGAATTATAAAACCGAGATCTTTCACATCATTTGAGATTTTCTGGAACAACCAAATCTTACTGCTGTAAAAACTGTTAGCTCTTCTTTTTAAAGCCAGTTGGTTTTGTTGTAATTTAGAACATTTCTATGGTGATTGTATCTTGGCTTCGACGTCAATCATTGTACTGTCGGTTTGGCATGCACTGAATGTGACCTTTGGCCTTGGTATGCGATAGTGAGATTGTACAGTCAGAGACTAAGTTTCTGTTTGTAAGAAACTGGAGCATTGAACTAAAGTTTATGAAAATAGATTTGGCTTCAAAACGTCTTAGTTCCTGTAGTAAAAGATAGTCATTCAGAGAGCTTGTTAGGGAAATATTTAACCTTTTTTGTGTTGTGAATTTTTTGCCATAGGCAATTGTTTCAACTCTGCACAGTCATAGAAACACTTTTCCAGTTTCATTTTATGATTTTAATCTAAAATCAGGACTTGAGCATTTTTCAAAATAACATTTTAATTGTCTTGATCTCTGATTTAATTTTGATGACTTAACACATCTTTAAAACATCCCTGAAATTGGAAGCGAAGAATTTACAAGTTTACAAGATATAGTGACAGCCTCGTTTTTGGTCCGGTTTACCTGTGTGTAATATCATAAGTTCTGTTTTTAAATATGTTAATCCTTGGCTGCGATAAATCATTTCCAATTTTTACCCTGTAACAAGAACAATCCAGTGTTGAAGAGGACAATGTCAGAATATTCCTTCTGGTCAGGCATCTGAAAAGTGTTTAGAAACTAAAATAGTGTACAGTATATAGAGCTGACTGCTGGTAAACTGAAAATGTAAAGCCGTAGTTAAAACGGTTTCTGAAAGAAATGTTGGCAAAATTTTGGTTATGCAGAAGTTGTACACTGTCCATGTTGCATGTTTTTTAACGAGTATTTGGACCATAAAATGTCATAAAAGAACAGAAGTGAATAAGATAGACAGATACTGACAGATTGTCAAGAACTGACAGACTGATAATGTGTTAGGGATATAAATAATATTCGGGCAGCTGTGTTTGGTGGTCAAAATGATGGAATGAAGCATTATTATTGGTGGCAAGACTTTTAGCGTAACCGATTCTTGGGAATATCAACCTGAAAAATTTCTTCACATGTCTACGTCATGTAACTTTTTATTTTAATTTTATTTTTTCTATGTTTTTTATAAGATGAATTTCTTTAATGGAGATTTGTGTTCTGTGCTTGTGTGTAGCTGTTAGGTATTTTGCACTGATTTTTGTGATTCTTGTTGCTTGCACTTTGCTGTCATCATTTCTTGTGCTATGCAGTTGCTGTAGATTTTATGTGTTGATTTTCAGAAAACTTGTAGCCAATTATTGTGCTTCTTCCAGTGATTTTATTGCTTATTGTTGTTGAAGATTTTATAACTGGTCCACAAAGGTGAAGATTTCTTTACTGTCGATCAATTCTCAAGTGTTGTCTTCAGTATTATTACAACACTCGATGGTTTGATGGGTTTTGCACTCACCTTCTGTCTCTGCATCAAGGATTTGAGTCCTCATGCAAAACGTGATGGCTCATCAAGCTGTATAGCCTCAAAGGTTTTTAAGTAACTGTCGTGTTTGTGCTTAAGCCAAAATAACTTTCAAGCCCATGACCTTGCCCTTGACGACTAGTCAAAGGGTCATGTGTTTTTCCTGACAATGGGAAGTAATGTTGATGTTGTTGATGTGACTATAACTCGGTGTTCTCTGACTACAAGCTTTGTAGCACAGAGAATTAGGAGCAATTGTGCTATGTTAACATTAAGGTACCCCTACCTGGTTTCTATCCCAGGATCTTTCATTTGGCAGTCTGTCACGTTAATCACTAGACTACTAGAGCGTTTCGTCCAGTGCCTATTATGTGGTCACATTTTCTCCAGGTACTTTGCTTATGAAACAAATACGTTGTTTGTGCATTCCCTATTTTGCGATGCCATATTTTTTCAGAAGACAGTCATCTTTGTTAGTCGTGATTGAGTAACATTCTTCTTAAACTAATTCTTTGATCTCGATGTAGCTTCAGTTTGGTGTTCTGAGTTCCATCCTTGTAGCCTTCAATAAAGGGGCAATGAAGAGGTAATTACTTCACCCTGCTGTTCATCAGCAAGCACTGGTGGAGGTAATTACCTCTGTGTGCTGTTTTGGCAAGAGGTAATTACCTTTATGTGCTGTTTTTGGCAAGAGGTAAGTACCTCTGCATGTTGTTTTGGCAAGAGGTAATTACCCCTGCATGCTGTTTTTGCAAGAGGTAGCTAAAATCAATGGTTCTGTCAAATTCGGCAGCAAAGGTGACTACATAACAGTTCTAGAAAAATTACTGTTAACGTTGTAAATTAATATTTCAGCCTCAAAGTCAGAAATTTCCTTTATACTGTTGAGCTAAGACATTTGGATGAAGAATTGTATGTAATCAAAAGAGTTAAATGATACCGTCACAGGTTGGGAACTGAATCAAAATGATGTAGAGGTATTTCATTCTAATTCTTTCTTGGGTATTTTTAGTTTTCAAGTCATTTCTGTTGGATTTTACACTGGATTCTGTGCTTCATCTGTGTCTCCTCTGAACTTCTTCTTGCCGCTTAATTTTAAAGCAGTAAAGAAGTTGCTTCTTGTTGTGGTTCAAATGCAAGTTTTTGAAAGAAATTTATAAGGTGACTAGACGTGATGGGATTTGACAGATTCTAAACGGTGGTGTTCCAGTATCCAGACCCATACATACGTACAGTGATTTGATGCTGCGATGGTTTTATGGTTTATGAAATGGCATATATTTTTAAAATATTGTATATATCTTTTGGAATTTCTGCTTAATGCCAGTGCCCTGACAGGGTTCTATGATCTAGTGCTATGTAGTGTAATTCTGTAGTGCTACGTGAGAACTTCTTTTGGCTTCTGCTGAGTAGCTGTTCATCAAATGACATGACAGAAATACTGATTCCTGTCTTGTGCTGGAGTCTTTGGCCCAACTTTTGTGTGGACAGAAGATTCTCATAACAGCCGATGTTTGAGTTTGCACATTTTGGTATTTACTTTGCTAAAATAGCTAATGGTATGCAGTCCAGGCCGTCGATTCGTTTAGAAAACTTGCATGTTGGAGCCTGTGTTGGAGATTTACTTTAGTGCATATGTCGACGAACAGTGTATAATAACGCTGTTCTAGTTGTGGTTTTGGAGTTAAAAGTTTATATTTGGCCAGTACTTGAACAAGGAGTGTGTCAATGCACCAGGACCAAAGCTTAGGTTTTCTGTTGGTCACGCTTTTGAACAGAGAGCTATCAACAGACACTTCTGTCACCAGAATGCCCTTAGACATATATTGTCTGGCACATCCTGGTTCGTACTTAGGTCATTGTTTGTGGACGTCCTTTAAGGATGACCTCATATGGCTCTTTGGTATTTCCGATAATCACTTTTTTCGAAATACAAGTTTCAGTGCTGGTTTTCATTAAAAAGAAAAAGCTGCCTGTAATTAAGCTGCCAAATGATTCCCATGCACGAGTGTCTGAATCTGAAGAAGCAATGTCTCGGATATCCAGACATCTACATACAAATTTCTGACTGTGGTTGTGCCAGACAATGTACGTCGTTGGGTGATCTGGTCACACCACTTTGAGAGTGATAACCGGTAAGCAGGTGATGGGACCAAAAGCCGCATGCTGACAGAGGATTGAATTTTGTCTCGATTTTTAGGTCTGCTTGATATGTACTCATTAGTGTAGTTTGATCTAAAAAAATTGCCTTAAAATGCAAATTGATAACATTTAAACATGGCTCATACATAGCACCGCAACTGAAAATACTCTAGAGACTCCTTATATGATGCTTCATTATACTATGAATTCTGGTATAACACGATCAGGGAAATGGATCCTTTTGTGGTTCAACTGTATAAAACAACTGCATTATAGCACATCTGGACTTGGAATCAAACCTGATTATACCTGTCTCACAGAATTTGTTTTTGATTAAGCACTTGTGAATAAGCTGGTTCTCAGAACGTTTTGGGCTCTGAAGAAATCTGGAAATTAATACTATAACTCTGTTACCGTACAAAGCAGTGCCAAAAAGATGATGTTATAGAGAGTTTTAGTGTAGATTTGAATAAAGAATTTACAGTGGGCGAGAATTTGATTTTTGGAGTAGATTATTGATTGGATTGTGTGTGGTAGCAGAATTGTAGATACTAAACATGTTGGCTTTTGTGAGATTCTGTACAAATGTTCAGAATAGAAAATCTATTAAGAGAAGAAATACTTGTTAACTCGCATGAAACTAAAAGTTCAACTGGAATGTCATATTTGTGCACATATGTGAACAGATAGACATATTATGAAACATTTTATGCATAATTTATGCAAAATTTGTGCTTTAATTGTAACAAGTCATAAAATATGCATTTGTCTTTACTGGCCGAAGAAAACTAATGTAGGATAGCAAGCTGATTGTGAATTGTTCTATCTTATTAGGCTGATAGATGGCAAAACTCTTAGAACATGTTATAAAAATGCATTTTTGCTGCTTCTGATTGTCTGCCGATTTTTAGTTTTTTATAGTCGTGAAAATGTCTAGATACTGTATGAAAACACTGGGTGTGTTGTAATTTCTTTTTAAAATGGTGTAATTTGTTCATAATGGTAATAACAGTGTTATATTTTGTCAGATATAGTCATTGAGTTGTAGTTAACATAATTTATTTATGCATTGCAACTCAAACTACTTGTTTGAATTATCATGTAACTAATCTAATCATAAAAATAGAAATAAAACCTGTAATGAAGCATGTAACTTACTCTATAAAAGCGCCTTCCAAGAAACTCAAAACAGACTCCTTTGTTTTGTATAGATTGGTTTACCTATCGGAATTTGACCCGGCTTTTTCAATGGATTATGATTTTTGACTGTGATTTTGACTTGAAGGGACCATCAACTGATGTCTTGGGCATTATTATAACGGTGCTAAAGAAGTCTTTAGATTAGATTAAAATTATGTAGCAATTTACTACACAGAAATAAACAAATCCTACATGAATCTGAATTCTTTGAAGGCCAGACTTTGAATCTATATAGTTAGAGTTTTAAGTTATGATAAAGTTCGGCTCTTTAGGTTAATATGCCAGTTATTTTAAAGTTTGAATATCAGGTCTATTTTGGATAACAGAGTTACATTTAATAGGGTGATCACGTGTTGCGCCTCGGCATGTAAACTCACAGTATGGCCATCCTAGCGTATACAGTAAATGCTAGAAAGCCATGCCACGGCGCCTTTGCGAGGTTCTTAAAATGTGCTGTACAAATGCTTGGATACATACAAACATACAGTACATACAAGTCTGGCCTATTCATGTAAATCTGTTTTGTTTAGGTCTATGGCTGGTTAATTTTTTTAAAATCCTGCCAATTTCCTGGAAATTGAAAAGTAGACATTTTCAACTTTTGAGCCGTGGATAAGGACAGGTTACCTATATCGACAATTTCGAACTACCTGTGTGCTACAAGCCCAATAAATTTAGTGAAAAATGAGCAGTGTCAAGGCCATACGGTCGCTATAGAAAACCATACACATTTACATTTTACATTTGCAAGGAGCATTCTAGCTCCATTACCTGTCCAATCATCAGAATGTAAAATTTGGTTGCTTCTTAAGAAATCTGGTGAACAGTTTACTAACAGAAGTTCTGGTGAGCAATTATTGCAAAATAATTACAATTCCCGATATGAAGAATAATTCTACTTGCTACTTTACTAAAAAGCCTTTCCTATAATACGGAAATTTCAAACCGGTCCAAAACCGTGTTCTAACAGTATTTCAATTGTTGTTACCCCAATCATGGCCGTGTATATCAATCTTAGCAGCAGCTGTATTTTCTTGGAAATCTCAGGAACTGTTTTGCAACAGATGTTCACAATTTGTCAAAAGAATTGACTCTCAGGACATTGGGTTTACTTTCACCTTTCTTTCTAGTACACGCAAAACGCATAAAACGATTAGATTTCATGATTTACGTTCTGGTCATATGAGGTGCCGAAGAACTGAAACGTGCATCTACTAAGAACTAGAAACGTAAACTTGTGCCGACCGAAGAAAGTGTCAAAAAATTTAATCAAAACTACACCAAAGCACAAGGTTAAAAACTAACCAAGTTCTACAACATCGAACACCATCATCAACGATTTCTACCAGAGTGTACCCCGTGGTATACTGACCTGGCACCAAAACTGACCAACCAACCTGACTTGATTTTATATAGCGCTGGTTTTAAGCTAGTCTTTCTTGTGCGGCTTTTATGTGTTTCTGGGAAATTTTGGAGATTTACATTTACGTGTACATGATCACGTAAGCCTTTTACGAGGAGCAGCGGTATAGCAGTTATAGCGGCTCTGAACTGTTGCTGCGTTAAGTCATCATATTTCGAACTTTCTGTAAGAAAGGTCGTTTTGCGATATAATTTCGCAATCGTTGAGAAATGAAGAAAACAGTTTTACTAACAGAACCTCTGGTGCGCATTTACTGCCATAAGTACAATTCCGGTTCTGAAGAATAATTGATTCAATTACTTGAAACAGCTTAGCTGAGTAAGACACGTGGAGAAGACACTTCAGTAATGTGACGCATGACATCGTAACACGCGTAAAAGAAGCCGATCGATTTGGACGTTTATATACATTATATTCGTCGTTATAGAAGATTAAAAAATATCTAATTCAACCATCAAACATGAAATTGGTCTTCAGAGACATCGATAAACACGGAATGGGGTAAGATTCGTAGTTATTTTATATCAATCTTCTGTAAGAATGTAATGTTGATATACCTCTATATGTAAACATGTTTACTGCGCATTCGTGAGAGATGACTTAAAATAATAATAATTAGCAACTTCTAATGCGCCAGTGTCTAATGCACAAGGCGTCAACCGATGGCACACCAAAACCAAGCCACAAATGACGTACACCCAAATAAAGTTTGCTTTTCAGTTAGGCTCCACTTAACACTAACTTAACAAACTAGAACAACGCATGGTGTATGAGCATACATTACCCTTAGGAATAGAAAAAAACTTATTTAAAACACAACTGTTAAGATAAATAAAGAACCACATACTCGTGAGACGTAGCTTAACGTAATGCGGACTTATGTCACTGTCTTTTACTTTAGGTAAAGGGCAATATGGAGTTATGGCAATTTCTTTTACTGTAGAAAAAGAGCAATATGGACATATGGCAATATATTTTTGTATAAACAACAAGCAATAATGGGCAGACAGATGACATGATTGATAACTTATATGAACATGATTTCATTTGTGATACAGTGTTTTTGTTTTTTGTGCCTAGTCATGTTGTGCTGATTCCGGAGGAAGCGGAGGACATGTGGCATGCGTACAATGTCGTGGCAGTTGGGGACACAGTCAGGTCAACAACCATCAGGTAATTCATGAAAGTATCGCATACACCAGGTTCTTGACTGAACTAAAGCTGTGGTTAACAATTTTTATTGTAAATATGGCATTACCTGACCTGACTGGTCTTGTCTCACTTTCCTTACCTTACTTGTCTTACTTAGATATTTATATAGCACCTTAAGAACTTCTTGAAGGATTCCTCATTCAATAGTAATGAATAGTTCCTCTGCAGTTGATCAGAGCTTAAATGACTGTTACTTTAACTTACCTTTTAAACATAACTTTTACCTTGCCTTCGATTTTTACCTGATCTTCATGCTTGGTGGGTGTTTGTGTGAAAAGGAAAGTGCAGACAGAATCAGCGACTGGAAGCACGACGAGCAATAAAGTGCGAACGATGTTGACCATTGCAGTGGAGGCAATTGATTTTGATACCCAGGCCTGCGTTCTGCGAGTGAAGGGAAGGAACATCGCAGAAAACCAGTACGTCAAGGTGAGAAATTCAGGATAACATTTTGACGGCTGCTGAAGATTAGTTATCTGAACACTTGTAATTTGTAATTGTAATCTGACATTTATAAAGCGCCACTTCAAGAATATACTCATCAGAAGCGCTCCCGACCCGAACCAGTGAGACCACTGGCAAATAATACAGACTTCAGGCGCTTGCGAAACTGCGGAAGAGACAAACTGAGGAATACTAGCCGGAGCTCTCGGGAAAGGCGATTCCAGCTATTGGGTCCAACATAGGCAAAGCTTCTAGACTGCGCTGTAGCAGTGCGCATACGAGGGACAGTCAGAAGTCCAAGGGAGGCCGACCGGAGAGTGCTACGGCCTGGAACCAAGGAGACCGAAATGCAGAAGTCCTTAAGATATGATGGAGCAGAGCCAACAAGACAATTACGCATAAGCGTTAGGATCTTGAACTGGATACGCTGCTGAATGGGAAGCCAGTGTAGAGTGTCCCGTATAAAGGAAGTTATATGGCCATACCTGGGAACGCCTCCAATAAGACAGGCAGAAGCATTGAGAACAGATTGAAGCTTGGAAATATTGGCAAGTGAGAGTCCAGCAAAGATAGCGTTACCAAAGTCCACCCTGGTGCAGATAAGGGCATGAATTAGAGTAGTAACGGCATGAAAGGAGAGGGAGCGGTGGATAGTACGAAGCTGACGAAGGTGGTAGAAGCATGAGCGGGAGACACTGTTAACATGATCGGTCAAGGAGAGTTCCCGGTCCAGAACAACCCCAAGATCACGGACTTTGGAACAGAATTGAATGTCCGGAAACCTCTGGCATAAGGATGATGAATCTATCTTTGCCAGCTGAGCACGACCACCAAGCCAGATGAACTGGGTCTTAGCAGAGTTCAGTCGGAGGCGATTGGAGGACATCCAGAGACCAAGGGCAGATGATGCGTCAAGAATACTCTCAACCAGAGAGGAAGCCGCTTCTGCTGGGCCATGAACGAAGGCCTGAGTGTCGTCTGCATACTGATGGACAGCAACACCCATGGGAAGGAGAACCCGTGCCAGGTCGGCAGTGTACAGAATGTAGAGGAGAGGGGCCAGAACAGAACCCTGAGGAAGGCCAAAAGGTATAAGGGACCAGGCGGAACGTGTAGGCCCAAAGATAACAGAGTGAGAGCGGTCTGAGAGGAATGACTGAAACCAAAGAAGGGCCGTATCAGTAATGCCAAAAGATTTTTCTAGACGCTCCAAAAGGATAGAGTGATCCACACTGTTCACTTATTGATGAGATCTTTGTTCCTAATGGCTTTGACATCATTCAGGTTAGCATAGGCAGTGCTTTTGTGAGGTAGTTAATAGGCATTATAATAATTGTTCACATATGTACAATGTTGTACATACATATATACATGCATATATTCATACATACATACAAGGCATAAATCAATCAGTGGCTGCTTTGAAGAAAACCACAGTTCTAGGACACACTCGTATCTTTTTCAGCTTGCTTAATCTGTATATAGCCTATCTTCCAATCTCTGTAGCATCTTTGATCTCGGTTATTTTCTCTCAAGGGATTCTCATTATATTTGAATTTTATGATAATAGCACTCATGAAGTTTCAGTGTTAGATTAGACATACAGAATTTATATAGCAATGTTGTAGCATATGTGTAGCGCTCTTTAGAGCTTGTTAGCGATTGCTATGGTGAGTGATGATGTTTTTAAATAACTCATCTGCATTCCTCATTGCAGATGGGAGCATACCATACCTTGGACTTGGAACTGAATCGCAAGTTCACTCTGAAGAAAGCTGAATGGGACAGCGTAGCATTGGAAAGAATTGGTAAATCCTTTTTCAGCAAATTTTCAATTTTTTGTCTATACCATGGCTTGTATTTTTTGACCCACCAGCCACTAAAAAGAAACAAACAAGAGTGATTATCTGGTATGTTGAATTTCATGTATATATATATTATTATTATTTCTGCACTTCTGAAGCACAACTGTCTAATGACTACACATCGGTTGATAGCACTGAGCAATTCTGTTTCAAGAACTATTTCAAGGTCTCTATGCCTTAACCGTCTCTTCAATCAGTGGCACTGAGCAACTGTGAATGAATGACTTGCTCGAGGTCCCTACTCATGAAACGGTTTGTGTGTTCCTTGATTTTGAATTGATTTTTCTTCTGTTTGGTTAGAGCAAGCTTGTGATCCTACACAAAATGCAGACCTCGGTGCCGTCATAATGCAGGAGGGCTTGGCTCACATCTGTCTTATAACAGCAAGCATGACGCTCGTCCGTGCAAAAATCGACACCTGCATCCCGAGGAAACGCAAAGGCCAGTGCACTCAGCATGACAAGGTAGGAGCCTCGTCTGCTAACGGCTAACGTCTCACGTCTCAGACCTCATCCTCTTCTGCTGTCGGCTGACATCTCAGACCTCATCCTCTTCTGCTGTTGGCTGACATCTCAGACCTCATCCTCTTCTGCTCTGCATCCAGAGATGCAGATGTAGACGTTGACACAGACACAGCTACAGTTACGACACTGCATGTCAGTGTATCTTGGATGTGCCACTCGCACCTATAATGACCAACAGCAGATTGGTCACCAGATACATAGATTTTGTGTGTGTGTGTGTTTGTATGCGGGCGTGTGTATGTTTGTGGTATGTATATATGTGTGTATGTATGTATCAAGACATATTCAGATAAAGATGGATACAGATATGGACAGAGGTTCCTTAGATGCACATACAAATCTAGATCTAGACAGAAATACGGATCTGATGCAGATACAACACCGCTATTTTGGTCCACCACATACGCCAGTAGTGCTCCACAGCGCGTTATACAGTCAGGCTGGAGAAGCCAATGAAAATTTGGGTATGTTTATCCAGTGCTTTAACATTGCAGTGTCAGTCACCTCCTGCAAAATTATAAATTGCTGCAGTGGGTCGTCAGTTGTTGCCTTGTTCACCTTTACCAGTGTGATAAAAGCCGAGTGGACTGTTAGTTGGTTTCCTCAGTGAAAGGAATTGAAAATTAGTCATGTTATTTAGGTGCTAGATGATTTGTATTCTTCTTATTTTCAGGCCGTTACCCGATTTTTCGACCAAGTAATGCAAGGAGTCGTTCGGCACATTAATTTTGATGGTGGGATGATTTATTTCTTGTTATTTGCATACTGTTTGTTTTTTAGTTACCAGATAATTTCAGTCAACACTGACTTTTCTTATTGTTTGATTTTAGATTGGTAAAATTAAGTAAAAAATTGTAAGTTTTCATTGATGGCTTTGTGATTTGATTCTTTTTGTTTGTCATTTTTATTTTGACAGTTGTCAAATGTGTCTTGGTTGCAAGTCCAGGATTTGTTAAGGTTAGTAGTATTGTTGCTAAACTGTTATTAACTCATTCCTTAGTTCTTGTTCAGAAAGTGTACGACGCTCATTACTGTAAATTCCAAAGTTGACCGTAATCTTCATTTTCTTATGGAGAGGCACTGTACTGTTTTTAGACTATTACTTTTGGACCTCAGATTCAAGTTTTACTGACCTTGCACTCATTTTAAGTGCTTTTAATAAAATAAAATAGATAAATTAATATTATGTTACTTTGTTACAATACTTGTTTTGCATTACGTGAAGATGCATGCATGTACATTGTTATTGGTTATTATATCCTTTCCTAATTGGCATAATCTTGTTATTGTGTTCATTGGGTATTTTATGGCTTCTGTGTTTTTGGTTTCCTTGTTGCCGTAGTTACAGCTTCTGAGCATTAATTCTTTCTGTTGGCCCTCTGTCCATTTCATAATATTTCTGGAAATTCGTAAGTAAAGATAACTAATGAATGGTTTTGTCAATTAGGTGCATAACGCTGTATGTATGCATATGCTTAGTATTTAATTTGCCAATTTAAATTAAGTCGTATGGTGTGCGTGTTTGAGCAGGACCAGTTTTACGACTACATGTTTCAAGAGGCTGTGAAGACAGATAATAAACTGCTTCTGGACAACAAGCCAAAGTTTATTTTGACACACGCTTCATCTGGATTCAAACACTCTCTGAAAGGTAACAACAAACTGGAGGGTCTCTCAGAGGATCTGCACTTAAAGCAGATGGTTGGCCCTCCTACCATGCTTGGAACAATGTCACCTGGATTAAAGAAAATAAAACTGATTGTCAGGAAAGGTTGTACTTGGAACGAATCCTCTATTTTTGCAACAAATCGTAGAGGGTCCTTAGTTTTTGGAAAAAGTTCTACAAGGTCCTCTGTTCTTGGAATGAATCTTCCAAGGTCTACTGTTTTTAGAAGTTTATTTGATTTGTTTATTCAAACTTTATTTTGCTTCAGGTTTTTCTTATCCATTTCAGTTTCTGCTGTAGTTTGATTGCTAATTGTTTGCTAATAGATGGCATATCTGACCATAACAGACTTAAATTGTTAACGATGGTCTGTTTCTGCTGCAGAGGTCTTGCAGGATCCTGCTGTGTCTGCGCGACTGACGGACACGAAGGCAGCTTCCGAGGTTAAGGCTCTGCATGACTTCTACGCAATGATGCAGACCGACCCCCAGAGAGCTTTCTATGGGTAAGCACTGATCAGTTTGTTAGTCGTGCATATTTTAAATCTAGTTTTTGTGGATATGCATTTATTTGTGTTGATTGTATGGAGTTGTTTTCATTGCATTGTGTTTTAGCTTTTAAATTAGCTATTTTTTATTTTTATTTTGCACTTGGTTTGACACTTAGAAGTTGGACAGTTTTTGTTAAATCAGGTTGTTGTAGATATGTTTGTGTTGATGATGTGCTGTTAGTTTTATGCCGATGTGCTTTAGTGTCTGTGTTGGCCATTTTTTTAAATTTTATTTCTAACTTAGAAGTTAAGAGTAAAAATTAAATTTTAGTTTTATTTTACACATGGAGTTGGATGCCTACAGAGTTTTTGATCGGACTGTGTTTCTGTTTTATGTTATGCAAAGTAAGAAATTAGTAACATCTCAAAGAGAACTTGATGCAGAAGGTAGTTCAGAGGAAATTGGTCACATATGTAGAATGAGCAACAATAGGAAGATCAAGACATTAGTGTTCGGAATGACGGATGGACCAAACAAGAGAGGACAACCCCATAAAGAATGAGGAGACGACATAATCGAATGGTGTGGAACATCACTCCAAGAGCTGAGCCATGCCACACTGGAAAGACAATGGTGAAGGAACATAGTGAGAACGACATTGGACACCTAAGGGCGTTGAGCCCATGATTTATGATGATGATGATGATGATGAAGTAAGAAGTTAATTGACACATTGTGAAATGCACTTGATGCAGTCTGCATAAACCAATTCCGTATCTGATTATGAAGCACACAACAGGTCTTTTAAGCATTCTGTAAAGGAGGCAAGAGGGATTTGATGTCTGGTTTGATGCAAACTTCCACACAGTCTTCTGGAAAGTAGTAACAGAGCAAAAGCTGCTTCTGTAATTTCTGTGTAATTGTAATTGGAAATTTATATAGCACCACTTCAAGAAAACCTAATTAATGGCACTCAGCAGTGGCATAAATTTATTTCAGAGTCAAGCATGTAGAGGCCGCCTTTGACCAGGAAGCGATTGAAACTCTTCTTATCTCAGATGAGCTCTTCAGGTTTGTTTCAGATTTTCTTTTTCTCTTAGTGTATTTCGCTAAAAGAAAACCAGTCTTAAGTATATTATAGAGATGTTTTGCTTTTCTGAATGATAGCTTAATTTACAAACTCTTTAGAAATATTCCAATTAAGCTGAGCTTAGTATCTAACACTTTCTTTGTGGACGCAAGTTTGAATACATACGATGTTAAAATGAATGCCAGTTGTAGGTCTGAACATGACTAAATTTAGACCTAAATTTTGTGTGAATAATTAATAAGATGTAAGTTTTATTTATAGTTTTCCTGTGATTGTTTTCTTAAGATTTGTTTTGTTTGATTCAGAGCTCAAGATATTGCTACAAGAAAACGCTACGTTAGGCTTGTTGACGGTGTTAGGGATACCGGCGGTGTTGTTAGAATCTTTTCCAGTCTGCACGTTTCGGGAGAACGTAAGCAAATTTAAGTCTTAATTAAAGCTAGATATGCACTTAATTTCTTATTTAATCTCAGGCAAGGATGCAAAGAAAGGCCAAGAAAGGTTATAGGTTGCTGGGCAACTTATTCCACAAAGATGGACCAACTACAGTGAATACTGCAATGCTGAAGTTCAAGCTGGCAGGACAATCGTATCACCTTGCACGTGTAATATTGAGCAACAAAGTTCTCACATTAACTTTAGATCATGCATTTTGAAAACCATGATGTTCAGTTGTGGTTTTATGTTCTCAGATTGGGAGTGCCGCTGAGGAGTTTCTTTTGAAGCGGTGCTATATAAATTTGCGATTGTGATGGTTATGGACTTCTATAGTTTTTCCTCTGCAATCCAAATATTAACATTTATTGTGGTCAAGGCATAATATTTACTGAGTTTGTTATCATCTTCGTTCCAGAGTTGAACCAACTTTCTGGTGTCGCTGCAATTCTTCGTTTCCCAGTAAACGATCCAGAATCTGACGAAGACGAAGCATCTTCAGATGAAGACGCTTAACCATAAGAAAAATTTTAAGTGTTTGGCCATCGTCTGCGTTTGCATGTTCATTATTAAGCGCGTGATTAGCAGTGATGGTGCTGTTTCTGACTGTTAGGCAATGACTTATAGCACGAAGATTCCGCAGAAGAGAGCGTGATAATTATATGTTGTGAACTGTACAGTGAAGTCAACCATTTTGTCCATCCGATTTCGAGAGCAATTCTCAGCTTGTCTTTGTTTTGTGTTTGTTTGTATGTGAATTATTGTGCAACTCACACTTGAACCAAAGTCGCTTGTCGAATTATATTAACTATGACACTTATTCTGTAGACACAAAGCTTATTCTACTGGAACATGGTATGTTCCGGTACACTTCACCTGGAACATGCCACTTTCTAGTAAATGCCGTTATGCTATTTTGCTTTTAAACGATGATATATTCTTTTCTGTAACTGATTCAAGCCCAAGATTTGGTTTGCATGTGATAGAGGAGCCTTAGTTTTTCTGCGTCTGTTGTAGTTGGTAACAAAGAGCTGATACTGGGTGACTGAACCTCGGCGTTGCATGTATCCGTGTGCAACAAGCGGACTGAGTTGGTGTTATTTCAGGCACGAAGCAGAACAGACCGGAGTTTTATTTCGTCCAAAGAATGACCTAAATTTAATTCTAAGCAAAAGATCCAGTGTTGAACAGTAACGAAGTATAAGTGACGCGTTACTGTATTTAAGTAAAAGTTTTAGAACTTTTATTTGTAAAGAAGAATTTAAAAGTAGAAATACTTTTATCTGTAAAGAAGTAATAGTTTGCTTACCTCTGACGAAATAATACTTTGTCTATTTTCGGAACTTTTATTTCGTTACGTGTTTCGATGACATAATAATAATAATTTAGCAACTTCTAATGCGCCGGTGTCTAATGCACACGGCATCAACCGATGGCACACCAAAACCAAGCCATAATCAGGTCGATATCCAGGTCATTCCGGACGACATGTTCGTTACAAAGTAATTTTATCGACAATGCAAGCCGGTATTACTATACGCGTAGCAGTAATAATTCAAATTAATTAGATTAAGTTGGCCATAAATACGGCTTCGGGTTTTTATTATCGCTGCTTGGCATTGACAAATTACGGTGATTATTGTCAGGCAGCTGGGGGGGGGGGGAAGTTGGGTGTCCGTTACTAGTTGGCACCACTTGCACTCCGAGTGTTCTTCGAGCGTTTGTGGAACGCGGGATTAGCTCTTTTTAAACCACTCAGAGAATGCTCGAGTATGCTCCTAGTGAATGTACACGGCTTGACAGCGAGCGAATGGCCTCGACCCTGCTCATTTTTGCAATGAATTTATCGGGTGACATCCTTAACCACCGCTGTCCGTTTGAATGGGCGCCACGCCATTTAAGGTCCTCGCGCACGGACCGTACTAGCCCGAGATTTAAATCTCTGAAACATGCCACGACCGGGTTGCGAACCGGGGATCCTCATGCACAGAGACTCCTTGGCATACGCGTCTAACGATGTAGCTAACTACACGGATTTCGTCCACAGTAGTACCCGAAGTCTAGTTTGACCTAATGACTCTGTCAGAAACGCAGTCTGGGAAAGAAATGAATTCATCGATTTGTGACAGGAAGGACCAGACTCGGTGGAAGCCGTAGAATTGGCATTGAGGAAGAAAACCTATTCTGCGTCTGTTTTTTTAAACAAATAGTGCATAGACACTGATGTGGTCGATAATGTAAAAGTATTATTTGGAGGAATTCCTTTCTGGTTTTACTTGCATAAAATTGACAAGGAGTACTTTTCACTTAACCACGGAAAATTACGTTTTACTTTTACTTATTAAGTACCCTGATACTGTACTTTGAACGACACTGGCGAAGGCCTTCGTGACTGTTACCCTTGTGGACAGAGATCACACAGACAGACAGATATAGACGCACGGACAGACAGACACAAACAGACGTACTTCAGAAGACGGACAGGGAGACGGACAGAAATGCAGAGAGGCTTATATATGAAGTAATCGTCTTAGAATTTCAGAGTTTAATAGGCTTATATGCATACGGATAGGCCGTATAGTTTTAGACTTGAGCACAGTAGTTGGCCTAGTATTTGGAAGACGACGTCAAAGGCTTTGCTACAGTCAATAAGTCAGTGAATAAGTCAGGCGGTAAATAAGTCAGTGAGTCAATAAGTTTAGTCAGTGAATAAGTTTAGTCAGTTAGGCGCAGGAAACGACGGGCAACGATGGAAGTGGCTCCTCCGAGCGGACTCTTCGAGCCCCTCTACGTTCCCCGGAAGACGATGACAGGCCCGGGGCCTACCAATATGCATCCGAGGGTCGAGGCAGCAGCCAGTCTCTGCCCTCACGGTATGTTCCTGATTCACCCGGAAGCCATGAAGGTAGGACACTCTTCTTTCACAGATCCTCCTCTGACACCCCTTTTCCTCTTATCTCTCTCTCTCTCTCCTCTCCAACCCCCAAACACCCTCCCCCGTATCTGCCACGCTGTCTCTCCATCTGACTTTTGGATCTTGAACTGGAACCGAACCCTTTTGCCTATCGATTTTGTTTTGACTGAGCTCCTGTGAATAAGCTGGTCCCCGCGGCGCTTCCACAATAAGTTGTTAAACACCGACTCTGATCATAGTTTCAACTGTCAACTTTAGCCGGGCCCAATCTGTTTGTTGGTTGCGTTCGATATGCTTGTGCAAGGGCCCACCATTGGTGACTTTTTCAGCTCTTCGATCACCATTTGCTTATAGATTTAACTGTCGCTCTTAATTAGGTCCGACACCATTTCATCATTGTCAAGTAGGAAGCCCCTCTGAGGAGTTTTATTGAAAATGTCCACTCAACGATTACGATTATTTAATTATACTATAGGCTAACGACAAGCGCCTTCGATAGGGTCTTTGAAACTGCTGTAAAATGTTCAGTCACATTACAATGGAAAGCAGAGCGAAGCTCAATAACTTAAGGGTACTTTAATTAAGAAAACTAATTAAAATCTAGGGTAGCAGTAGGCCCTACAATTGCCAATGTCGTTAAAAGAGCCTACTATTATGCGATACTTGTAATGATCGACGGAGAAACTGTTTGATATTTGGACAGATTTACGACGATATAAGACTTGGAATACAATACGTCTTTCAGACGAAAAACAAGATTACTTTGTGCATATCTGGATGTGGTAAGCAGCGAAATGAATAACACTCCAATCTTTTATTCACGAAACAACATGATATTATGACACAGTAAAATGTAAATCTATACGTTTTTCTATAGCGACCGTACGACCTTGACCCTGCTCATTTTAGCCTGGGGAGTCCTGTACCTTGACGAAAATTGAGGAGTCTGGGACAGCAAGCACCGAAGACGTGAAACCCATGAAGGATAAGATGTCTAATGAGCGTCATAAGCTCCATAGCAAGGTTAAGCATCTCATCGGATTTAGGCCTACACATGTCCCAAAGTTTATGGTCTTACAGAGGAGATTCAGAACCCCAGAACCACCTGGCGAGGTACCCTACTAACATTACTTCATTGTACAGTTTGATAGTTCGTCTGTTCTTTCTTGCTGTAGCCCACGCGGCTGTGGAGGCCACCTGTTTGAATGTTCTGGAGCCTGGAGACACCATTCTGGTCGCCATTAACGGACTCTGGGGAGAAAGATTTGCGGAGATGGCCTCTCGTCAAGGTAACCCCATTGAGGTTATACCACAGCAGTTCATGATTTGTATGGGTAACGTGAAGGTAACATCACAGAGGCCATACCATAGCAATGTATGACTTGCATTGGTAACGTCAAGGTAACAGTAGATCTGAGGTCATACCATAGCAGTGTATGACTTGCATGGTAACACCATAGAGATAATACCATAGGCATGCATAATTTCCATGGTTGACACGCAGGAATTTTCACTCGTCGAAGTAGCACAGCGTTACAAATTGAGGGAATCGAAAGATCCTGTTGTCGATGGATCAGAGCGGATGGAGAGGGTAGAGAGAAATGAGAGAAGGAGGGAGGGAGACAGCTGAATGTATTTGTGTAGACCCTATGTTTAATTATATCGACAGGTGCTCTAGTGGAAAAGTTGGAGAAACCCCAGGGTCAGGTCTTTACCTTGGCCGAAATCGAAGAGGTAAGAATCTCTCATTTAATTAATTTTATAGCTCTGTTCCTATTCTGCACAAGGCAGCCATCGACGGTCGTTTAAAGTTAAACTTTATTGAAAAGCAAATTCCCCTGGAGAAGCCTGGTCGAAACACAATGGCTCATAGAAGCCACAAGTCGAGCCATTTAGGTGGGTAAGCAGTTTAAATAGACGAGTCTTAGTTTTATACCTCACGAAGGACAATAAAAAATGACACAGTGCTACAGATTTTTTTTAGCATAAACAGACGTAGCCTGCAATCGTATTTAGCCATATACGACAGCTGATTGTTTGAGGGTTGGCCTTTAAACACGAGGTTAACGACTTCGAGTCGCAAAGTCTAAGCTCTCGCGGACTTTGAATAGCTTCTTAATGCACAATTCAGGCGGCCTTGTACAGATGTCTCTACAAGCATCTGGGAATTCTTATAATGCTTTTTAAAGCCTGCCAACGGCGTTATAAAGTGGCTCTGTATAAATGAACTAGTTTTAGTTGGGAGAGTTATAGAGCTTTGTTCCTGCATACGCCTTGTATGCTATAAACTTCCAGAATTTCAGACCATAATGTTAATGAAAAAATAAAATGAAATGTGAAACAGCCAAAAGCGGCCGCTATCAAAGTAATCAGTCTGGACAGAACTCGCACGCCAAGAATATTTTAGAGTATTTTCTTGATTTGATTGCTTTTTCTCTTTTCTAAAATTTTGCCAGAAACTGAGGAAAGTCAAACCAGTGCTCACCTTCATCACTTACGGTGAATCAACAGGTGGAACTCTACAACCGATTGAAGACATTGGGCCACTTTGTCATAAGTCAGTTGCCCACACACTCACGTACAGGCCTACGTACTTAGACTTCTATTTTTTGCTGGTACTTCTGTACTTGCACCAGTGCTTATACTTGCATTTACAAGTACTCTTACAATTACATTTGTATACCTATTCCGCTACGCACCCCGCTTAATCCTCTAAGGCTGGTTTTCTTGGTCTGATCTTCCATGACGCTGGACCTTGGTTTGGTACAGAATCAGATTAAATCTCTGATACGTTTCTTGATTTGTATGGCTATCAAGAACAGAAACATTGATTATTTCGATAGCCACACAAATTAAGAAAAGTAGGCTATCAGAGATTCAATCTGGTTCAATTCCAGGCCACAGCCCTTGTAAATCTTACAGAAAGACTGGGACTATGATCACTGAGACGTTATTTGCATGTACTGTATGGTCCTGTGCCTCTGCGTTTTAACTGCCTGGGTCTTAGAAGACCTGTGTATACGAGCGTCTGTTTGTACTTGTTTGGCAGGTATGGGAGTCTGCTTGTAGTCGATGGAGTGGCATCGATTGGTGCTGCACCTATGTTTATGGACAGATGGGGTTCGTGCATCAGTTGTGTCACTCTACATATGCTTATGCAGTCAGGTTAAGTAAAGTAAGGCAGGGTAAAGTGAGGTTAGTTGAAGTGAAGTAGGGTGAGGTAAGGTAAGGTGAAGTGATGTGAGGTATGGTAAGGTAAGGTAAGATAAAATGATGGTAGGTGAGGTAAGGTAAGGTAAGGTTGGTGAGGTGAGATAGGGTGAGATAAGATAAACTGATGTGATGTGAGGTAAGGTAAGTCAGGTGAGGTAGGTTAAGGTAAGGTAAGCTATGGTATGGTATGGTTTGGCATGGTGAGTTAAGGTGAGGCGAGGAAAAGTGAGGTAAGGTAAGGTAAAGTAATGTAAGGTAAGGTATGGTACGGTATGGTATAGTTAAGTGAAGTGAGGTGAGGTGAGTCAGGTTTCTGACATGCAATTGTGCACGATAAATCCCCGATGACTGAATACCGCCGGGAGTCATGAAAGAGGGCTGTGTTCCAACTACAGCAACTGACACCAACTGCCATATATGCCAACTTTAGGTGTTGCATAAAGCATATTACATAATTACTTGCGTAATTAATTACTTACGTATAATTAAACATAGCGTCATGAAAGCCATCGAGTAAACATAATATGGGCGAAAGTGTTTATAGTGTGTTTGCATAATTTTCCCAGAAATCGACGTTCTCTACACTGGTTCGCAGAAGGCACTGTCGTCCATTCCTGGCCTCACACCGATCTCCTTCAGCGAAAGAGCTTGGTAACGGTTATTACGGTGTCTATTGTATTGTACTGTATTGTATTTGGTAGCTTAGCGCTTCTTACAGAACAAACTACTCAGAGGCGCTTCCGGTATGAGAACCGAGGGGAAATAAGAAGTCTTTAAACAACGAGCTGACTGAGCTCTATCACCAACAGTGACCCTTGCACGAAACGATAGCGGAAGTTCATTCCATAGAGATGGGCCAAACATCTAGTCAAATCTGATCTCAGAACTTCTAAAATAATGCAATACCTTTTCTGTCTTAACTGCTCCAACACTAAAGAAATAGACAAGCGTAAGAGCTCAGTTGGGCAGAAGACGATGGACCACAGAGAATGTGGACGATGGAGGGAGGGCAACTGAGAGTAGAGCTAAATTCGGGTTTGGGGCAATGCGACTATGCCCAAGGCAAATCTGAGATCAAGAATTGACCTTCTGGATCCGCAAGTGATGTCTTTGCCCCAAACAGTAATTATCATTAAGTAATATACATGTATATATATAATATTTAACTGTTATCCCAGAATTACATTGAATTCGTTACACAGAATAGATTCTGTTATAATCATGATTTGGCAAATAGGCATAACTTACTTTTTTATTTTTGTGATGACAATATTAAATAACAATAATAATATATAAATAACTAACAATTAGCTAACTATTAACTAATAGTTAACTGTTAGTTAACTATTAAGTAGTAGTAATATACAAATAAACAGCCCTAACTATTAGGCATTTGATACGATGTCAGGACCCTGTCCTATTAAATGAAGTTTCGATATAGAACTAATATTTTAGTAGAACAACTCGACCCTGGTTACTGCAGCTGTTAGCTTTTGTTTCCGTCCAGGAACCGAATCCAGAGCAGGAAAACTAAGGTCCAGACTTTTCTCAACGATATCCAACTGTTGGCTAGTTACTGGGGATGCCTTCCGAACCAGACGAGAGGGTAATCTGCATATCATGCATATTCAACACGTTCAAACAAACTTGTTTTAGTCTGACATTTCTGTGCGATCGTACTCTATAAAAGGCAACAACACTGCTCTGAGAGCGGCTGTCCTGGTCTCCATTCATTGCCAGATAAATGCATATCGGCTACATTCATGAACATTCTAACCACTTAGGAAAAGGATGGGAATCCATTGGCTGGATAGTGACAGCCCTGCCATTGATGACTTCTCTAGTCATCCAAGCATTGTTTTCTTTACAGATGAAATTTTTGTTTGCAACGAATTTGACATAATTTAGAAATGGCGCTATACAATTTTGTATTACAATTACATAATTACATTCAATAGCACATACAATTGCACGTCTGCTGCTGTTGATAAGCCCAGTTTGCCGTACTGTGCACAATAAATTAACCTCAGTTCAGAAAGAAAGAGAGAGAGAAAGAAAGAAAGAGAGAAAGAAAGAAAGAGAGAAAGAGAGAAAGGGAGAGAGATAAAGAGAAAGATAGAAAGTGAGAGAGACAGAGAGAGAGAAAAAGAGTGTGTGAGAGCTTTTGTGACGGATTACGAGTTTTGACCACGATTTTACTTGAAGTGACCATTGATTGATATCTTGTGCACTATGATAACGGCGCTATCGAAGTCACAAGATTAGATTAAATCCGAGGCGCTTAGAAAGTCATTGTGGCGCTATATAAATGTACATTTAAATTAAATTACACTTACCTGTTACAGTTATCATCATACGCCATCTATGGCCCTTGTCTACACTCTCCGAGAAGCTCTGGCTCTTTTGGCCGAAGAGGTTGGCAATAAATTTCATGCAAAAATATAATAATAATAATAATAATAATAATCATAATGATGATGATGTTGATAACGATAACGATAACAGTATCAATCTCAATAACAATAATGATAATGATTGTATTATCGACCATTTTACAGGAGACCTAGATTAATACTGAAGCTGCTGATCAATCAATTTATTGTTGTGCTAAGTGTAACAACTAAATGGGACTGCATTGTTGGGCATCACGTGTATGCGAGAGCCCATCCATACATACATAACTTTTCCACGTACTTGTACAATAGTTCTTTGTAGATGAACCTGTTCATAACTCTTACATCATTTAGGCTAATCAAAAGCGCCTTATATACATACATACTAACATACATACAATACATACATACATACATACACACATACATCCATACATGCATGCAATACACACATACATAGATACTTATGTATACAATACAATATTGTTCTGATATTAAAAAGCTCAGAAAGAATCACGCTATCTGGTATGTATGATGCACATGTATAAATGCGCTTATGCATAGGTTACATATAGGATTATGTCAAATATGCAGAATAACTTGAGACCATGTAATTATCGGTGATAGGGTTTGGAGAACGCATGGCGTCGTCATTCCGAATGCACTGCTCTGTTACACGCAGGAATCAAGAAGCTCGGACTGGAGTTGCTTGTCAAGGAGCCAGTAGGTCTACTTTCGTTTCTGTGTCCAATATCTGTTAACAGCTTTTACTATTGTGGTTATATATCAATTACTGCTGAGCTTTCTGGGTTATCATGCGTTATCATGCGTTTTCATGTCGTCTATATGGCGTGCCTCCACTCAAAAGCGTTTCCAGCCTTCTCTCTACAGCAGTTCTGTTCTCGTCTCGTCCGAAGTTTTATGGGCTCAGGTCGTTCTCACCCACAGTCATCCATTTATGTGGTGAGGGCGTCGAGTGAATCTGTTAAACGCCAACATCTTGGGGGCCCGGATATAATTGCTTGTAGAACTCAGGTCCTGCTCTCCTTCGCAAAGTGCATAGGGCAAACTCTACTATACTACTTTTGCTACTACTGCTACTACTGATGCTAGTACTATTGCTACTACTACTACTACTACCAATATCACTACTACTACTACTACTCCCACTACTACTACTACCGCTACTAATACTAATACTAATGCAACTACAATTACCACCAGCGCTACTAAAGGCATACTCGCTTAATTTCTCCTACTTTCACTGTGACAATTACCATAGTTATTACCTGCACCTCCGCTACCATCAGCACCACCAACAGCACCACCATCAGCACCACCAACAGCACCACCATCAGCACCACCAACAGCACCACCATCAGCACCACCAACAGCAACACCTCTACCAGCACTGCTTCCATGGTCGTCGGATGAATTTATAATTTTTTATAATATTTTGTTTGTAGTCTCATCGACTTCCAGTTGTGACAACTATAGTGGTACCACCCGGGGTCGACTGGAAAGCTGTCTCCGATTATGCAATGTCAAGGTCGTTTGAGTCTCTACTGCCCTCATCTAATCTGACCTGATATAGCCTGGTCTGATCTTTGGTCTAGTCAAGTTCATTGCAAGGACTTCTATAGCGCCGTTGCAATATTGCGCAAGTTATAAATCAGTGGTCACTTCAGTCGACCCTGTTATTAGAAGTCGTAACCCTGTGGAGAAATATGAAGTCGATGACCGATAAATCAAGAAAAGCAGAAGTCAGGCAACTAGGGCCATCGTTTGTATCTGCTGTTATACGTACAATTGCTATGCACTGGCTAATGTTGGCTATGACATACATCCTAGCCTATTAGGGCGTAAAGGCATTCATAATATAATGTGTAGGCATATGTACTGCACCATATGTACTCTACCATATATACACTACCATGTGTAATCTACCATGTGTACTCCACCATACGTATTCCTCTTGTCTTCAGATACAAGGTGGAGATCGCCGGAAGTCTAGGTGCCAATACAGGAAGCATCTGGAGAATTGGAATTATGGGTCAGAACGCCAGACCGGAAACTGTCCAATTTGTGCTCAAAGCATTCGGCGAAGGACTGAGACACGCGAGACAACAGCCAGCAACGTCTAACCTCTAAATCGGGACGTACGCAGCTCTAAGTTTATGTAGCGGCTTTGCATCCGACGCTGTGTGAGAATCAAGAGCTGTCGATGTGGCAGTATACCTGAAAACATAACGTGATTAAGCAGTCTAAATTCGACTCTGTAAAAGATCATATATTGCTATTCTTTAAATGACAATTCTCATAGGAACAAACGAAATAGTTTATTATAAAAAGAAGCATATTGTGAATGAGAGATCGTCATGTATACATAAGGTCTACGTGAGTAATAGGCGTGGTTAGCTACATTGATTAAAGCCTATTTGGAAGTGTGTTGTTGCCGGTTCGCATACCGATCTTGGCTCTAAGCCTATAATTATTTCAGAGATTTAAATTTCGGTAAGGAAGAAGAAGAAGAGGAAGAAAACGAAGAGAAAGCAGAGAATGGAGAAGTAGAGAGAACAAGAAGGGTGGCTGCTCTAATAACTAAATTCAACAACCGTCATTAACTCGGTGATGGCTGTATTCTGAATTAATAACACAGTCCGTATGTGCGGACCTTAACTGGCGTGGGTCCTATTCAAACGGGCAGCAGTGCAGAAGGATCTCGCCCGAAAATTTATTGAAAAATGAGCAGGGACGAGACCAAACTGGCGCTATAAAAACCGTGTACATTTACATTTATATTTGATTTCCTAAACCTACCAGTGGCGCGTAAACCAAGAAGAAAGAGGAGGAAGAGGAGTAGGAAAGAAGTGTGACTAATCATTACTCACTCTAAAGCTTAATTGAAACTGGGCCACATATATATATATATATGTAATTATATTATATATATAATTTCTTACTCTATATCTGAAGTGAAAGTTAGTCCATATATATATATATATATATATATATATATATATATATATATATATATATATATATATATATACACGGACAAATTTTTATGCATGATTGTGATATATATGAACACACGATGAATAAACAGGAAGAAGAGCCGGAACGAAGTGTGATTAATTATTTTCTACTGTAAAGCTTAAATGAGATTTGGTCCACATATACCTACCTGCCTTTTCACATGGCTAGTGTAAACTTTTATTTTGCCCAGTCTTAAATAAAAATACTTGTTTACAGGTTTGCTCCTTTTACGCATGGAATGTGTCGTGTCTGGCGATACAAAGCTATCTACGTTTGAAATAAACAGGCGTCGCATTGATCAGGGAAGCGAAGCAAACTGCATGCATGGTCGTGATCCACCCTGAAGGGCTCACACTTCACTGTATAGCCCGTGAAAAACCTGTGTGGCCTGAGAGGAGAGGTGGAGGGTTACAGTGGATAAGCAAGTTGGAATTTCAGATGAGTAATCGAGACTTGAGCCGAATGACAAGACAGAGTCAGCATAAGTGGACAACTAATTTCAAACTCTGGGACCAATGACCGAGAAGGCACTGAACCCAGTCTATCCAGCGTGGGGGAACAGTTGCTAACAGCTCTTAGTTCCTACAACGAAATAAACTAACACAACCTAATTTAATTTATCTAGTAGTTTGCCAATCCGGAGACTGTCCAGTATGTTCTCAAAGCAATCAGCAAAGGACTGCAACACATCAGACAACAGCCAGCGACATCTAACATTTGAATCAACACGTACAAAGTTTAAGAAGCTCTATCTTGATGCATTGTCTCTGCGTCCGACGCCGTATGAGAATCTGAAGATCCTCAAATGAAAGTTTATCTGAAAACATAATCGGGCTCGAATACTGTACACTGATCACGTACTGATATTCTTTAAATGACCAACCAAAGAACGAAATAAAACAGTTTAACATACATGAAACATGTGAAATAAAATTCTTTCACCCACAGAGTTGGCACATAGGCCTGCGTTACGATGAATTTGGTTTAAAATTTAAAGTTTAAGTTTCTAGACCCTAAACAGTATCGTGTAAACGAAGAAGAAGAAGAAGGAAGAAGAAAAAGAGGAAGAAGGAAGAAGAAAAAGAAGAGGAGACTGCTCTAATAATTAAATTAAACAGCCGTTATTAAATTCAACAACTGTCAACATATTCTGATTTAAAATGGGCAGTTGTTCGCATTAGATTTGGTGTCAATCCCTAAAAGTCAGGGTACCTGTCCCCAATATATAAGTTGGGTAGCACACATGGTTATGTTCTCACAATGTTTCATATTTTTTCTCTGAATTTATCTATTTCTCTTAATAGTAAAATAACATACGATTGGAGAACAGTAGTTTTCAAAAGCTCAGTGAAGATTTGATGAAAGCTTCGGAGACTAAAAGGTCTTCAAAATATTTGAATATCATGGGATAAACCCCTCATAAAACGAAAAAGCGAACGAAAAGTTGGAATCGGAAAAGTTTTGGAGAAAATTTGGACGGCCTCCAGCCGTATTGATCCTTCCTAACGAGTGAGAAAGGAGAAGATATGTACCACAATTGTAAAAACTAATCGATGCCACTTGATCATCTCTGGCTCCAGAGTTGGAATCTGAAAAGTTTTGGGGAAGATTTGAACGACCTCCCACCGTACTGATATCATATAAATACATAATACATACACAGAACTACATACATACATAAATTAAAGTAGGCATGTTTGTTCAGATGACTAGCAAACGCGTGATCGTGTCCAGCGAACCATAACTATTCACGTTTTAAATAAACAGGCATCAGAAAAGAGTATATATCAACTTCCGCGTTGGAATTGGATGAGTTGTCATCGTTATATGACTAATACATTCATAATTGGAAAATAGACAGTTTTGTTACCCGAATTGTGGCGGTTCGAGCCTCCAGTGAGACGGTTTATATACAAGGATTCCCGTAACGAGTGACAGGGAAAAGATTTGTCCTCATTGTTAAAAACTGATCGGCGCCACTAATAATCTCTGGCTCCAACGCTTACGTGCTATTGGTCTCGTTGAATAAGCAAACCAGCCTTTTTAAATGACGTAATAAAAAATTGAGTATAGACCTACTTCGTATTAAAATAAATAAATATACAAACAAATAATTATATTAATACATAATACATACACACAACTACATATATACATACATACATAAACACGTAAATGCATGCATATATACATAAATACTTACATACATACATAGACACAAACAAATACGTACATTTAAACTTTCATAGACATAGACGGATACGAACCAAAATGATTCATAGACTTTGTACAGTATGTAGATGTATGCCCGCTACTGTATGTTTATATGTATCGAGACATATACAGAGGAAGGTATATAAAGATCTAGATAGAGATACAATACAAATCAAATCCAGGTAGAAATACAGAATTGATGCAGCTAGAGCATCGCAGTTATCTAGGGGTTACATAAATGTTGCAAACCTCGGAGAATGACACGTTGTCGCATTACTGAATTTGTGGACCTGATAACAGGTCAGCCATTCAAACGGGTAGGGGTGGCCGAGGATCTCACCCGATCACTTATTTGAAAAATGCGCATGGTCGAGGCCATACGGTCGCTATAGATAAAATGTGTGCCGTTGCATTTACAGTGTAAAGCGGATTACCAAAAATATACTGGCTACCATATCGTCTGCAGACTGCCCTATACGTACCGGTTCTTCCTTCTGTGCGTCTCCTCAAAAATTCTCCTACAATCAATGGCACAGCCCATCCGGCACAAATCACCTAAAATTTTACCTAAAAATATCTTTCGCATGTTGGGACGAAAGTTTCGGTCTGTCACACTTGTTTATTACACGTTGCTGAATCACGAATCTGCTTCAGTGCTGATCGATTGCTGTTTTCCCTTTAAGACTGAGTAAAACTATGAGCTATACTTGTGGTGCTCGCTTGCTGTGATCCCATAAAGACTAACTTCCAACCTATACATGCTATCGGCCCGCAGATACCCCCCCCCCAAATTAATCATCTGTACACGAATTCCTCACTATTTTGTAATAGATGTTTTTATCGTCAAACTTGAGTGACTTGGAAACACCATTTTGTGACTCACACAAACTTTGTGACTTCTATAAATTTCTTGGCAAGACCCAGCTTGAGAGACGACTGTCGCTGCACAGAGCCTTACAGTTTACAGAGTCTGAGTTGCTGGTATGTACACTTGCTATTCATTTTTTGTCATTAACTTATATAGCAGCACAACTCAATGCAACGTTATGCATAATTGGTTGGTTAGATCAGCCAGAACCCTTATTCAACGTCTTTAAACCTTTTTTCAGGGGTTTGAGCTAGGAACTCTTCCTTTCTTCCAATTGTAACGCTTTGAATCAGCAGTTTAAAGTGTCTTTTTAAGATGGGTTTAGGCTAGGAGTGCTCTTTTCCGTGGGTAGGGGCTTGAGCTGGAAATACCATTTTCTTATAACTGTATCGTTAATAATTGTAAATTCTTTTCACATTTAGGGTATATCGTGCTGCAGCCAGGAACGACCACTAACAACATCGACCAACGATGACTACTCAAAGTGCTCGAAGATTAGTTTCGGTGAGTCGCTAATCTGAACACATGCATCAGGAGTAATCTAATGCAATTTTAGGAACTTTACTGAATTGTATGTTTTTCAACTTTGCTTCTGGATTCGACTCACAGGCCGCCATATGAATGACATTTCGTTTTCAAGCCAAAAGGTCGTGTCTATCCTGGAAGAAAGTCTGCTATCGTATTGCTACTTAGTTGATTCATGAGGCATTTGCGCTTTAAATAACGGTACTTCAACCTTTTGAAAAACTTCCATCTTATCGTCCAGACACCTCAACGTTTGACTTCAGTATTCAGAGCTTATGTACCATCACATGTGCAAAACAAACAGAAAGCTTTAAGCTCATATCATGTCGTGCTGGTTAATTATAAGTTGCGGTATCCTATACTCGGCGGTGAGCTGCTGTTTTGTTATAAATCGGCCAATTTTATTAAAACATGCAGAAATGTAGGTCTACATTATTTCACCTCCGTCGTAGTGCATTAATATTAACTGTTATATTTATCCCATGCTGTCTTAAATTTATTCATTTATCACTATTTAATGAAAAATTAATAAATCGATGGCTGAAATAGAACTACTTCCGCGTTTGTACAAAACACGCAGTGATGCGAACAAACTACTTCAAAAGTGGTTAATTACAACTACTTTAATTAGTTTTGATGTAGTTTGACTAGTAGTATCTAGTTTAGAAAAAGTAGTTAACTACTCTTTAACTACTTTTGTAACTACTTTTGCTCATGCCACCAGATTGGAACTGAGTTGCTAGTAACTGGTGCGTCCAAAAGTTATTACTAATATTCATCTTAAAATAATTCTGAATAGGAGCACTTTATTAATTCATAGTCAGCGTACTATTGTATTACCGGAAATACAACTTATCGTTGTAGTGTTGCCAATAATTTGAAACACTGGAAACAAACTGGTATGCATGCAACAGAAAAACTCTGTTGCTGAAAAAGTAGTTAGCTAACTACAAATTGAGATTTTCTATATTAACTATTAGTTAAATCTACTTTTAAAAAATAGTTCAACTACTATTTATCAACTAAAGTAGTTAACTACTGCCCATAACTACAAATTTATACCTGGAGTAAAGCCTATTAGAGTCCCTAGGTAGAAGGTATTAAGGGCTTTCCCTTGCCTTCAGCGAAACGGGTCCCCAAAGGCAGAGGAGGTCTGGGGTGTTTCATAAACTTACATCGTGATCTGAGCTTTCTGTAAACCACCTTCATTACCGTTTTTGGGCTACTTAGATCAGTAAATATTCACATTACCACTATCAGTCAACGTAAACACCCCATGTCATACCTGTGTCATAAGTAAGTAATTAGTGATCATATGGTTCATGCAGCATTCGTCGTTAGAATGCACACTGCAATGCCATTTTGTCAAATTCAAGGTTAACTTTCAGCGGGAGATAAAACGCTGCGCAGTTTAGTAGCTCTTGAGAGGATGGGCCCTTCGATGATACCTGTACCCATACAGCTGCCTATTCTTATCTGGGCAATCCGGTACTGATAAAACTGGCCGATTTTTAACTCGCCAACCTTTCATCGTTATAAGATCAACATAAAATTAGTTGAGTGCCTGCCAAATAACCCGAAGTGTGCGAGTTCGAACTTCTCCGTTATTTTTATTGTGTAGTGACCTCGAGCAGTTGCTTTAACGCATGCATTATTTGACTTCACGTCATTAGATAACGATGATAAATAACTAACTAACTAAATAAATAAATAAATAAAGTAGAGCATGATATAAACATGATGGGTACTGCGTGTAACTTACTTTGCCTAGGTTTGTCTGATGTTGTGCCTATTGGTCGGTATGCTGCTGGTGGACGAGGCAAATGCCAGCTGTTACGAAGACTGGAGCAGATGCACTCCGGGCACCTGGTGGATAAACTGGCTGTGGAAGAATTGCAACGACAGATGCAAACAGCTCGGCCATAGAGGAGGCAATTGCCGCGATTCGCCAAGCAACTGTTGGTGGCTGCGCAACAACAAGCAATGCTACTGCTATTAACGGCGGAAATACGCAACCCGGACTTGAATGGGCTACAACTCGAGCAGAGCATGGATGGTAATCAATAGGACCATAGGTTTCGTAGCGCTTAAGTTGTAACAATTTATGATAACTTGATGCAATTTTCAATCGTATTCTGCTGCTGACAATCTAAATCTGGCGATGTGTAATCATTGCTGTCTCTTTCAGTACAAAATGTCTTACATTCGTTAAAATATAACAATTTTAAAGCAAAATGGAAGCCGTTATTTTTGCAAGACACAACATGGAAATTTTACACATAAGCTTTGCTTATTAGCTATTATGGATTGATATCTGAATAATAAAGCTAAAACATGGACTGTTGTTTTAATGTATTCCAAAGAATAAGACAAACTTAGCCTAGATCTAGTTAAACAAAATTTAAAAGAAATCCTACATCTATGCCTGTTAGTGACTCGTATTTGGGGATGGGGTCTTTGAGTCTTAATCGTGATATCTTCGCATTTCTCTTGCGCACAAAAAGCTAAGTCTGTCAATATTACTACTACCAATTATACTACTACTACTACTACTACAACAACTACTACTACTACCACTACCACTAACTTACTGCTACTACTACTACTACTACCTCTACCACTTCTACTACTACCACTACTACTACTACTATACCTTATTTACCCCACAAACTGGGCAACAAGTCCCTTAACACGGAAATCGGGGAACACAAAAACTTTTTTATTTCTGAATATAAAGTCAATATCTTGACATATTTGGCATGCTCATGTTATGGAGGTCGCGATCGCGTGAAGCTTTTCACGAATTTCGAAATATTAAGGGATGTTACCCCAGGGCGGAAATTGGGATCAGCTCTACGGCCCAACTGCAACCATAGTACCGAAGCCATAGTAAACGGGAAACGGGAACTAGACCGAAAGGCAGAAATCGGGGACGTTGTACTAATAACTGGATTTAGCAATGACGAACAATGACCTGCTACATCAAGATGAATATTAAATTCACTCATAATAACTATTTTAGAGGGGGAGGGAATCAAATATTCAAGTAATGACTAGAATTCATTAAGAAAATCAGTGAAAGAGGGACAGTGGACAATAAATATTTACAAGCAGCACCTGTTTATTGCCAGAAATGAAAGCAGCCGCAAGGATCACAAGTGACTTGGGTGAAGGAAAAGACAAGGTGAATTTTTGCACTGGGAGGTACGACTTTAAAAGAAAAGCAAGCCCACACCACTGGGCCGAGGCTAATTCAGCATAGCGAATGTTGGGGGAGTAAGATCAGAAATCAATTCAGGTGTGTCACGAGTGAGACATCTTTAAATGGGAAGATAACGTATACTTAATCTGTTGGGTTTGATAACATCTATTTAACGAAGCCGTAATATCGAGGTGACTGACGTCAAACTAATCTGTAACTGATAGTGTAGATTTATTGTTAACATAATAGCCGAGAAAATGGTGTCATACCCTGATGGTGACTTTGAAATATTCGGGAGATGTCGCAGCGGAGACGGCATGGGACTATTTTGATGAAAAAAGGTTCGTTTAAGAGCGCAGAGAGAGAGAGAGAGAGAGAGAGAGAGAGGGCGAGTGAGTGAGTGAGTGAGTGAGTGAGTGAGTGAGTGAAAGAGACAGAGCTCCGTCCTTCGGAGGGGCACCTGCGTCACCAGATGGTCCGTGGGCCATCGGGTTCCGTCCTTCGGAGGAGACATAAGTTTGTGTAACGGAAATCTACTTCGAATTTTGGGTAGTCGTATGGGTGGGGTGTATGGTATGTGAAGAAGAACTATAATTTCCGTTCTGGATAAATATTATTTCCTGTGTTGTACTTGCAGCATCTCTTAACATAAAATGTACAATTTTGTCGTAAAGTTAGTTTTTTTGTGAGAGGTAGAACAAAGAAAAATTGCACGTTATAAGACATTATAAACAAATTTTTGCTAATAATTTGTCATTGAGACTGCTCCGTGCTTAGTTATCAATGAATATGTAAAGCCTGCTTACTTGCATGGCCTAAGTATCTTTATGGCATGTTGTGACGTCGTCAACCATGTGACCGTCAGAAGTCAGATGAAAGAAGGTCCTTTGGTTCCACGTTTTGGAAAAGAATGGCATCAGAAACTGCAACCCGCTGTAGTGAAACGGGAAATTTTGGCGTAAAACGGGTACAGTTAAAAATAAGCAAAGTTTCAACCTTCAATTTGCATGCCAGAAATCCGAAAGTACTTTATTTCCGAAACGGGGAATTACCCGGTTCCCACGGCTCCCGGGTCATGGGGCTGTAGTAATGCAAAGTTCCTCGGTTCCCACTCTCCACCAGTAGTAGTAGTAGTAGTGGTAGTGGTAGTAGTAGTAGTAGTAGTGGTAGTAGTAGTAGTAGTAGTGGTAGTAGTGGTGATAGTAGTGGTGGTAGTAGTAGTGGTAGTAATAGAAGTAGAAGAAGTAGTAGTAGTAGTCCTCGTCGCCTATTTCGGTCCATAGTTCATATCATCACATCTTTAATTTTTCTGTTCTAGTCTATTCCACATATATGTCCGAATAAGCCCAGTTTTCGTCTTATTATTGTTTGCATTAGATCTTCAATCTTCACATTTGTCACCTTCATTGTCCAATTCAAATGCAGTATTCTCCTATAACAATATATCTGGAATGCCCGTATTTTATCTCGGTCAGTCCTTTTTATTGTCCAAGTCTCGCGGGCATGGAGAATTGAAGTGAACACACATGTTTTTAAGACAGTTAATTTGGTCTGGTGATTCATTTTCTTGCTCTGCTAGATATTGTTGAATCCTGCCATAGCTCGTTTTGCCTATGCTATTCATGCCCTTATTTCTTTTGAACAGTCATTGTCCAATGCTAGAACACTGCCTGAGTACCCAAAATTCCTTTACATTTTCAATCACCTCATCTTGCAGATCTATTTCTTGTGTCTATTGTCTCCTTGCAAAATACCATTGTCTGTTTTGGTCTGGCCAGAAGGAGCGACAACTCGAGCAGATTGGTGCAAGCGTGGATGCTAACGAATTTGACCCCAGCTTTCCTGTCGGTGTGTAAAAATTACGATCTCGATTTTTCTTACCTGTTATAAAAACTGGCAACAGATGTCGCCAGTGTATTAAAGACGTACTAGACGTACACTTGATGTACTGCCGACATCTAGTGTCAGTTTTTGCAACTGCTTCAGTAGAAGGTCAAAGAGTGTTAAACCATGATGATTATGATGATGATGATGATGATAGACAAACACGACTCCTACTTTTGTGCTAATGGAAGACTCAGTGAGCGGATGTAAAAACTCACAGTAGATGTCGCCAGTATAATAAAAACTTAAATAATCCCCAACTTTAAGCAGACTTGCTCTATTGTATGCGTATTTTCAGTTGGCTAGGAACGTAACAGTTCTATTATAAGCAGTTACTAAGTGACCGTTGATTTAGGTGGATTTTTACCCATTTCAATGCATCAGTTGCTACATTTGCAGAGGATCTTAATAAAGTTAATCGTCTGTGGCTCTGAAAACGAGGAGATTTTAGCTCAAAATATTATCCGTAAATTTTGTCTTGTTCATTCATTCATTCACTCATTCATTCATTGAGTTATTCATTCGTTCGTTTATTAGGTTCGTTTGTTCTTTCATTTTTCAATCGTTCGCTTGCTAGTTAATTAATTAATTCATTCATTCATTCATTCATCCGTTCATTCGTTTGTTAATTAATCATTTATGCATTCAGTTGCTTAACCGCAACAATGCTGCAAAAGGTCTCTCTTGTATTTTAGATATAGTGAATTGCTGTATTTGAAATGTATTTGATCTCTAATTATGTGTCGCATATGTTGAATATTTACTTGGTTAAGCAATGATAAACACGGACAATATGGGCCTGATGTTATGCGTACAATGACTATATAAGGGCACATGTTGGTTATGACAAACATCATAGCCTGTTAGGGCGTACAGGCATACATAATATTATGTACGCAGATGTACTCTACCATAATATTATGTACTCTACCATATGTACTCTACCATGTTATTATGTACTCTACCATATGTACTCTACCTTACGTAATCCTCTTCTCTTCAGATACAAGGTGGAGATCGCTGGAAGTCTAGGTGCTAATACAGGAAGCATCTGGAGAATTTAAAATATCTTACGACTGTAGTTGATTTTTTGAACTCATGTACACCGTCCTTTTCTTCGGTCTCTGCTGGGCTACGGCGCTATATAAATTGTCATTATTATTATTATAATTATTATTATTATTATTATTATTATTATTATTATTATTATTATTAATTGGAATTATGGACAGAACGCCAGACCGGAAACGGTCCAGTTTGTGCTCAAAGCATTCGGCGAAGGACTGCAACACGGCAACAGCCAGCGACCTCTAACCTCTGAATCAAGACGAACGAGTTTTAAGCAGATCTTGATGCATTGTCTTTGCATCCAACCCTGTATGAGATTCAAGACCTACCTACCTACATTTGTAATTGTAGGTAGGTAGGGTAACTGCATTAGCCACTCCTTTCCTTATATAGGTTTCTTAAATACCTTATGTACATTATCTGAAGCCATAACGTCAATATGCAGTCTAATTCGACCGTATAAAAGATCATACAATGCTGTTTTTAAAAGACTATAATAATTCATAGGACCAAACGAAACAGTTTATTGTAAAAAGGATCACATTGTGGAGGAGGAATCATTCATGCATATAGTATGCCTTCGCTGCGCCACTGTCCTGGTTAGCTACATTGGTTGTAGCTTATGTCAGAGAACCTCTGTGTGTGAGGATGCCGGTTCACATACCGATCGTGGCGATATAATTATTCCAGAGATTTAAATTTCCGGATAGCACGGTCCGTGCACGGGGACCTTAAACGGCGTGGGCCACATTCAAACGGGTAACGGTGCTAAAATATCTCACTCGATAAATTCATTGAAAAATTAGCAGGGTCGCTATATAACACCGTGTACATTTACATTTAAATTTGGTTTCCTAATCCTACCAGTGACGAGTAAACCAAAATTGAATGAGGAGGAAGAAGAGTAGGAAAGAAGTCTGATTAATCATTTCTCACTCTAAAGCTTACATATACTGTACATATATATATATGACGTACATACATATAGTGACGATAGTCGGCCTCACTTCTTCTGCGCTAGACGGTTTCCCGAGGCGTTTGTTAAACAAGCAACTTTCACCAGGACAACCATTACCACCGCCAGGCCTATTATTCAGTCCACGAGTTAAGACTCCTAAGGTCTTCAAGAGACGGAATCTTTAAAAAGTCGCAAAGTTCAACTTTTATTAGACGAACAGCATCGAAATACCAGGTTACTCAGAACTAACCACGAATAACTACTCGTAACTGCTCGACCATCGGGGTGGGTAGGTAGCTAGAGTAACTGCATTAGCTTCTCCTTTGCTTATATAGGTTTCTTAAATACCTGACATGCATTAAAGACCTTATAAAACTAAGACACCACAGGCGCAAGCTCGCTCGGCCGAGAAGAGAAATAGATACAGGGAGTAGCCTATACCTCTGCAATATATATATACACATATATATATATATACAGGGATGAAATTTCTTGTAAAATTTGTATATATATAAACATACATGCATACATATACATACATATAAACATACGAAGATGGAAGAGGACGAGGAGTAGGAAAAAAGTGTAAGTAACCATTTTTACTGTAAAGCTTAAATGAAATTTCGCCCACATATGTATAGCTGCCTTTTAAACTTATTTTGCCGAATCTTATGTGCCTTTGATTGACGTGTCTACTTCATTTATGTAATGACTGTGTTGTGTCTGGCGAATCAAAGTCACTTGCATTTTAAATAAACAGGCGTCACCATCATCAGCGAAGCGAGGCAATTTCTATGATCGTGATCCGCCCTCGAGTGTTTATAACTCACTGGGTAGGCCAAGGGAAAATCCGTGACGCCAGAGAGGATCGTAGGCGGGTTGCGGTGGATAAGCAAGCTGGAACATCAGATGAGTATCGAGACTTGAGCTGAATGACAAGACAGTCAGCAAAGCGGACGTAAGTGGACAGCTAATTCTAAACTTTCGGACCATTCACCGAGATGCCACTGAGCCCAGTCCGTCCGACTTGGGGGCACGGTTGCTAATAGCTCATCGTTTCGACAACGAAATAAACCAATCCAACCTAATTTTATCCACCTAGTAGTTTGCCAGTCCGGAGACTGTCCAGTTTGTGCTCAGAGCATTCGGTGAAGGACTGTAACACGTCAGACAACACGTCAGCGACATCTAACATTTGGATCAGGAAGTACAAGTTTTAAGGAGTCCCACCTGGATGCATTATCTTGACGACAGACGCAGTACGCGAATCAAGAGCTCTGTAAATGGAAGTTTATCTGTAACCATAATCGGCCTAAAATACTGCTGATATTCTTGAAATGAATACAATCAGAGAACCAAATGAAACAGTTTATCATAAAAGGAAGCACATTGTGAAAGAGGATTCTTTCATCCATAGAGTGGACTTATACATTGCGCTGAATTTGGTTTAAAATTTAAAGTTTAAATTTCTAAACCCTCCTCAGTGGCGTGTGAACCAACGAAGAAGAAGAAAGAAGAAGAAGAAGAGGTGGCAGATGACAAATAGAAAGCGGGGAAAGAAGTAGGAAGAAAAGGAACTGTTGAAATAATTAAATTCAACAGCCTATATTATCAGCGATGGCTCTCTTCTGATTTAATTGGGCAGTTGTTAGCAATAGTTTTGGTGTCAATCCCTAAAAGACAGGGTACATGTCGCCAATATTTAAGTCGGATAACACCCAAGGTTATGTTCTCACAACGTTTCATATTTGTTCTTAATTTTTGTTAATAACAAAAATATTCTGTAATAGTAAAAACGTAAAACAGCATAAAAGATAGCAGAACACTAGTTTTCAAAACTTAGTGATGAAAGCTTTTGATGAAAGTTTTGATTAAAGCTTCGGAGACTATAAAGGGTCTTCAAAAAACTTGAATGTCTGATAAACCCCAGATAAAGCGTATAAGCGAGCAAAAAGTTAGAATCTGCAGTTTTGAGGGAAGATTTTAACGGCCTGCCACCGTCTTGATACCTCCTAAGGAATGAGGAGGAAAAATATATGTTCCCTAATGTTAAAACCGATCTATGCCACTGATCATGCGCTCCTATATATTAGCATAGCTATTATAAAAGTCCATGCACTGATGATCTTTAGCTCCAACGCTTACGTAAGATTTTGTCTAGTTGGATATTACAGTCAGCCTTTTTAAATGACGATGACTAGAGTAGACCGTCTATACTGCAAATCTTAAATACTTCTGAAATCATGTTTACTAAGGTGAAATCGAATGCGTCATTGTGTCCAGCGATCCATAACTACCTACGTTTCAAATAAACAGGTATGAAAACTAGAGCATAGATGTACTTCCGCATCTGAATCAGATTGGCCTGTCATCATTATATGATCAATACATAATTGGTTGAGAGCTAGTCTTGTAACCCGAATTGTGCGGGTTCGAGTCTCCCTCGAGACGGTTACTGTGTAAGGAACTTCGAGCAGATGAGTAACAATCCCGCAGGTGCTTAGAGCCATCGTTAAACTTTTGGTCATTAGATAGTTGGTCATAAGTTCTCTAACCAATACATATCTACAGTGCACCTGGATTCTGGAACGATCTCCCTTCTGAATTTCGAAAATTCTCTGCTTCTTTATTCCTTCTGTCGTTCACTCTTATCTGTTACTCATCAGGTATTCCATTCAAAACTTAAGTCTCATCTTTTCAAGAAATCCCACCCTGATCAACCGAATCCTCTGTCTTCACATTTCTCTCAGCTTAAACACAACCCACCCTAACTTCCTACATACATACATACATAATATACATACATACATAATATACATACATACATAATATACATACATAATATACATACATACAAACATGCATAATATACATATATACATACATAATATACATACATACATAATATACATACATACATAATATACATACATAATATACATACATACATACATACATACATAATATACATACATACATACATAATATACATACATACATACATACATAATATACATACTTACATAATATACATACAAACATACATAATATACATACATAATATACATACATACATACATAATATACACATACATAATATACATACATGCATACATACATTGGGTACAGCATAACATAAACATCACTTTATGTATTATATTACTTTAGATTGCCTACGTCTGTTCTGTGGTGTGTCTGTTGGTCGCTGTGATTCTGGTGGACAAAGCGAGTGCCGACTGGAGGGAGCAGATGCTCTCACTCCGATCACCCACTGACTGAGCAGCATTCTCTGGCCGGAGTGCAACGAAGGATGCAAGGATCTCGGCCATATAAACATCTGTCTGCATTTATTAAGCACCACTATCTAAAGACTATGCATCAATCGATGGCGCTGAACAATTGTGAGTGAAGGACTTGTTTAAAGTTCCTACACAGCAACCGTCTCAGAGGAGGCTCGAACTCGTACTCTCCGTGTTGCAAGCCGAGCGCTCTAACCAATCGGCTACCATGCCCCACAGTCCGTATATGTATGCCGGCCTATGTATGTTTACATGAATCAATACATATAGAGATTAAGGTATATAAGGACACAGATAGAGATACAATACAGATCAAATCCAGGTAGAAATACAGATTTGATGCAGCCAGAGCATCGCATAAATCTAGTGGATAAATAGGTGATGCACAACTCGGATTCTGACACTTTTGTATCATTATCGAACTCATGGACCATACAAGTTGATTCCGAATCGGAGAGTGACTCAGCCATGGAGTGTGTGGTCGGCATGACCGCCAGAGCATCAAGACATATTGATTTTTTTCATTTCTGATAAACGGCTACACTTGTTTATAGAGAAAACTTCCTGGTCAAGCATTCGAAAGAGCAGCGGTGGTAAAGATTCTCTCCTGATCAATTCATTGAAAAATGAACAGGATCGAAGCTATAATTATAGTCGCTCTAGATAAAATGCGTGCAGTTACTTTTACACGGTAAAGCGGATTACGCGTTAAAGCAAAAATATTCTGTCTACCATATCGTCTGCAGCCTGCACTCTAGGTACTGATGATATGTCCTGCCGTCTATGAGTCTCCCCAAATATTCTACTAGGCTTAACTGAACAGCTCATGCGGTACAAGTAGACGGAATTTCCTAGTGACGCAACTTACCTAAAATATCTTTGACTACTGGGTTGACTGGTTCAGGTATTTTGGTACACATTTTTATTACCCTTCGTTGAGTCAGAAATCTGCACTGAATTACTGACTTTAGTGCTGCTTGTTGTGTTCCCCTTAAGACTCACCTGCAACCACCGATTGCTGACGAACCACAGATCCTCCACCCACATTAATCATCTGCAAACAGCTTTGTGACTGTTTTGCAGTAGGTGTTTTCACAGTCACACTTCACTGATTTCAAAACATCGGCCTTTTTTGACTTGTATAAACGTCTTAAGAAGAGCCATCTTCAGAACCGACTGTCGCTGCTAGGAACCACACCGTTTACAGAATCAATTTACAGTTGCTGGTACGTACACTTTCTATTCAATTTTTTGTCATAAACTTATATAGCACCATTTCTTAATGCAATGTTGTGCATTTTTGGGTGGGTTAGATCTGCGTGCACCCCATTCAACGTCTTAAACCTTCTTCTTCGAGGGATTGGACTATAAACGCTTCCTTTATTCCAATTGTAACGCTTCGAATCAGCAATTTAAGATGTCTGCCGTGTGGCTTAGGCTGGAAGAGCTCCCTTCTGCGGCTCGGGGCTTGTGTTGGAAGCACCTCTTTTCTATAATTGTTACGCTAATAATTGTAACTAACATTAACTGTTAATTGAATTCTTCTCACATTTAGGGTATACCGTGCTGCAGCCAGGAACAACAACGACCAACGATGACTACTCAAAGTGCTCGAAGATTAACTTTGGTGAGTTGCTTATCTGAACTCAAGCAGCAGGGATTATCTATTACAATGTAATTAACTTGACTGAATTGTATCCCTTTCACCTTTGCGACTGAGTTAGACATACAGCCCGTCATATGAATGACATTTGGTTTTCAAGCCAAAAGGTCGTGGCTATCCTGGAACTAAGGCTATAATTGCATTGTGGTAATGCTGTCATTGCATTGGTACTTAGTTCCGACATGAGGCATTTGCGCTCCAATTCGAATGTACTTCACGCTTTTGAATAACTTCCATCGTGTGGTCTACAAAACTAAAGGTATAGGTTTACTAATCAGGTCATATATACCATCACTTCCTCGAAGCAAACAGGAAGATTTAAGCTCATGTTCGGTCGTGATGGCAAAGTAATGAGTTGCGGTGTCCTGGACTCAGCCGTGATCCGCTGGCTCGTTAAAATGCGGCCAAGTTTGTCAAAGCTTGTAGGTCTATATTATTTCACCTCTGCTGTAGTCTTTACTTATTATGTTCATGTTATGCTGAACTTTTTAAATTTATTAATCACTGTTTATTGACAAAACATAAATCGATTGTTGAAATCAGTCTAATTATACCTACTTCCAAGTTCCTAAAAATCATCATGCCACATTCTGAACATAAACACGATATTAATTTATAATCAGACGACTGTTCTATAACCGGAAATATAGCTTATCAAAGTAGTGTTGCCAACTTTGATAAAAAAAACTGGTATGTTTGCAACTGAAACTTTCTTGGAGAAAAAGTTGTTAGTTAACTACAAATTGAGATTGTGCCGATTGGCTACCAGTTAACACTACTTTTGAAATAGTAGTTTAAGTACTAATTGTTTACTAATGTAATTAACGACTGCCCATCACTACATATTAATGTGTGAATTAAGGGCTATTAGGGCTCTTGGTCAGTAGTTATCATGGGCTATCATTTCCCCTCTGTGAATCGGCTCCCCAAAGGCGAAGAAGGCCTGGCAGTAGTTGAACTTTCATGCACTTACACCAGCGGTTCTCAACCTTTTTACTGGTGCGACCCCTAGATAACATTTGCCAAGTTGGCGCGACCCCCAACTGAAGTATACACTAAAACTTGGGCTTTGGGATTGTCCCCCGGGGTCCAATGGGTCTAGAAATTACCCTGTCAAAACCATAAAATTGATTTTGTTACTACTCCTTTACTGCATTGCTGCTGCTGTGTTATTAAATTAGCTGCTGAAATCTATTGAACGGGCCACAGCATTTTACGTCGCTGTTAAAACTTTAAAGTTACAAGAGTACCAATTTGAGAATAAAAAGGTTTTTGTTTGTTTACTTTAAAGAAATTAAATTTCAACAGATTCAGGCGACCCCTCACAAATCGTCAGGCGACCCACACGGGGGTCGCGACCCACAGGTTGAGAACCGCTGACTTACACGCTTATCTGCTAATCTGAGCTTTCTGGAGGTCACCTTGATTACGATTTATAAGCTGGTTAGATCAATAAACAGGCTCACTCACATTACCACTGTCCATAAATGTAAACACCTTATGTCATACCTGTGTCACTAGATGTTGTCATGTGCAAGTAAGTAAGTAATTAGTGATCATTGGGTCCTATCGTATTTGTCAGTTAGCTCGCACAGGCTGTGCCATTTTATCAAAATAGAAGGTCAGCTTTCAACAACTGGCGATAAAATGCTACCCAAACATTTTAGGTTCTGCCGGATCAGGCCCTTTGATGCTAACAGAGCCCCAGACAATTGCATATTTGTGTCTATTAGGTAATATCAGCCTGACGAAACTGCCGATCTCTAAAGCATTAACCTTTTATCATTTTACGATCAATAGGGAAATGGTCGAGAGCTGGCCTAGTAAGCCTAGTAACCCGAAGTGTGCGAGTTCGGACCTCCCCGTTATAGTTACTGTGTAGCTGCCTCGAGCAGTTGCTTAGCGCATGCATCATTGACGTTTCGACATTAGATAACGAGGATAGAAATAATAAACAAACAAACTAATAAATAAATAAATAACAGTATAATATACCATGATGGCACGAACTTGTTTTGTCTAGGTTTGCCTGGGGATGTGCCTCCTGTTCGGTGTCCTGCTGGCGGACGAGGCACCTGCCGCCTGTTACGATGGCCCCTGGTACAAGTATATTAGCTGCTGTTACAAAGACTGGGACATTTGCTCTCCGGGAACCACATGGTTGACCAGCTTTTTCGGGAAGACTTGCAAGGAAAAATGCATAAAGCTCGGCAAAAAAGGAGGCGAGTGCCGCGATGCGCCAACCAGGTGTCGTTTTCTGCGCAACAACAAGCGATGCTACTGCATTTAACGGCCGAAGTACGCAAACCTGACTTGAAGGGAGCGTCAATTCGAGCAGAACAATGCAAGCCTGGAGGCTAACCAATATGACTATAGGCTTCCTAGCTCCTTACTTTCGAACGACACATTGTAAATTGAAGCAATCTTCGATTACTTTCTGCTGCTGACCATGTAAATTTAGCGATGTGCAATCAATACTGTCTTTTTCAGTTAAAAAAAAATTCATATTCGGCAAAATAAAGCAAATTTAAAGCAAGAGAGAAGCAGCTATTTTGCAAGACACACCATGGAAATTTTACGCATAAGCTTTGCCTATTAGTTAATATGCATTGAGATATCTGAGTACTAACGTATAAATATTGGACTATTGTTGTTGTTTTAGTTTGTGCAAGACAATTAAAGAAACAAGACCCATTTAAACAACGCTTAACAGAAAACTTGTATCAATGCCTGTGCTTTTGACTAGAATCATTCCTGATTGCAGTTTTCCTGTCGAGTCCAAAATTACGATATTCGATTTTTCATGCCTTGCTCTTTAATAAAATGCTCCTTAGATTCGATTCTAACTGACCAACTAAACACTCATCGAGATCAATTGTCGACATGAAACTATTGAATCACCGATAATTCTGGAATAATTGTTATTTTTAAACTTTAAACACAAATTCACATAGCGCCACAGTAAATGAAACTCCTCTGAGGCGCTACGGACTTGACAACAATCGAAAAGAATGGTTTTCAAACGATTTCGGGATAGAGTACAGCAGAACGAGCGAGTTCGAAGTCAGAACACTAAGAAACAGGCCTACCATAGTTCAGACAAACACAGAAGTCTTAGACATTTACTTTTAATCATTCTCGACCTCAATGGCCTGTGACCCCATGCGATGTCGTTAAAGCCCCTCTGATTAGTTTTCTTGAAGAGGAAAATTCTTATCACAATTACAATTACAATTAAGCTGTTGCGATGATAGTGACGATGATGATTACTTCTGCGCAGTTATTGCCCAAGTTGAACTATAGTAACATAGATCTAATGTTGCAGACCCAAGTCATGTGATTCATTGACTCACCTGATTAAGAATTAGACTCCTAACTGAAAATGTCATTTGTTACTGCAGAGTAACACAGTACATAAGTCATTGCAAGAACACTCATTAAAACCTGTATATGCAAAGTAAAAACACTTAAGTCAGTCAGTGTATTTCATTCCACGCTTTACAGTAGGCCTAAGTGACCCTCTTGTTGTTTATTTTTCTTTATCAGTTTTTGCTCGAAGTTCTACACTACCTGAATGAATGTATTTGGTAAAATATTATTTTAGTGAAAGACATAAAGTTAATTTCGAATGTGGCATTAGTGCCGAGGATTTTGTGTTCCCAAGATGGCGCCAGCCCGAAGTCTGGATAAAGAAGGCAGGCGAGGCTAATCATCGTTGTGATAGACATATACGTTCCCTACTGTTGTGATAATGGGAGACTCAGGGAGCAGTTGCAAAAACTGGCAGCAGATGTCGCCATTAATGTAAAAACTTAAGTAATCCTCAACCTCAAGCAGATTAGCTCTATTATGTGTGTTACCAGTTGGCTATGAATGCAACTGTTCTATTTTCAGCAGTTACTAAGTGACCGTCGATTTTGGTGGATTTTACTCATTTTAATGCTTCAGTTGCTAAATTAGCACAGGACCTTAATAAAGTTAATCGTCTGCGGCTCTGAAAACGATGAGATTTTAGCCCAAAACAATATCCATAAATTTTGCCTTGTTCATTCATTCATTCACTCATTCATTCGTTGAGTTATTTACTCGTTCGTTAGTTTATTAGATTGGTTTGTTCTTTCATTCGTTAAATCGTTCGCTCGCTAAATAATTCATTTATTCATTCGTTCATTCATCCGTTAACTTGTCTGTTAATTAGATAACTACTTAAAAATTCATGCATTCAATTCGTTGCCGCAATAATGCTGTATAGGGGCCTCTCTTGTAGGGCATACATAGTGAATTGCAGTATTTGACCTCTATTTATGTGTTGCATATGTTAAATATATACTTGCATATGCAAAGATGAACAGAGACATACGGGCCTGTTATTATAAGTACAACGGTTATGCACTGTCTCATGTTGTCTATGACATACAACCTATTATGATTACATAATGTTAATAAGGCATATGTGCTCTACCATTCGTACTCTACCATATGTACTCTACCATACGTGATCCTCTTCTCTTCAGATACAAGGTGGAGATCGCTGGAAGTCTAGGTGCTAATACAGGAAGCATCTGGAGAATTTAAAATATCTTACGACTGTAGTTGATTTTTGAACTCATGTACAGCGTCCCTTTCTTCGATATCGGGTGTGCTACGGCTCTATATAAATTGTCTTATTATAATTATTATTATTATTATTATTATTATTATTATTATTAGTAGTAGTAGTAGTAGTAGTAGTAGTAATAGTAGTAGTAGTAGTAGTAGTAGTAGTAGTAGTAGTAGTGGTAGTATTAACTGGAATTATGGCCAGAACGCCAGACCGGAAACGGTCCAGTTTGTGCTCAAAGCATTCGGCGAAGAACTGCAACACGAGAACAGCCAGCGACCTCTATCCTCTGAATCAAGACGAAAGAGTTTTAAGCAGATCTATCTTGATACATTGTCTTTGCATCCAGTGCTGTATGAGATTCAAGACCTACCTACCGCAGGGTAACTGCATTAACTACCCCTTTCCTTATATAGGTTTCTTAAATAGCTTATATACATTATCTGAAACCATAACGTCAATATGCAGTCTAAATTCGACCGTACACAAGATCATACATTGCTATTCTTCACTTGGCTGTATTCAAAGGATCAAACGAAACAGTTTATTGTAAAAAGGACCACATTGTTCATGCATATAATAGGCCTTCGTTGCGCCACTGTCCTGGTTAGCTACACTGGTTGAAGCGTACGTCAGAGCGCCTCTGTGCATGAGGATGCCGGTTCGCATACCTATCATGGCGATATAAGTATTTTAGAGATTTAAATCTCCGGATAGCACGGTCCGTACACGGGAACCTTGAGTAACGTGGACTCCATTCAAACGTGTAGCGGTGCGGAAAGATCTCACCCGACAAAATTATTGAAAAGTGAGGAAGGTCGAGGCCATGTCTCACAAAAACGAATAAACGAACACGAAGTTGAAATCGGAAAAGTTTTGGGGAAGATTTGAATGGCCTCCCACTGTTTTGATACAACCCATCCTAACAGCTGCTCTGTCTTTCTCTTTCAATGGTTTCCTGGCAACCGGACTTGGTCCTTGACATACCACCTTTGGACAACCCATTGAGTCGACACAGCGCTCGTGAATAAGCTATTCCCCTGCGCTTAACTTTTAAGTAGCGCTTTAAAATTTTCGAGTTACGATTACGATTACGAGAAGGGAAAAGGTATGCTCTCCCTTGTTTACAACTGATCGGTGTCTCTGATCATCTCTCGCTCCAAAGCTTACGTGAGATTTGTCTCGTTGTGCATGCCTGCCAACCTTTTAAAATGAAGATGATTAAAGTAGGTCTACACTCTATACTGCAAGTCTTAAATACTTCAGAAACGCATGTTTACGTAGATGAAATGGAATGTGTTAATATGTCCAGCGAACCATGACTACCTACGATTTAAATAAACAGGCATAAAAATTGCCAGCGAAGGGAGGCGAACTAGTCACGATTATTAGGCCTAAGTATTTCACTTGAAATTCCTTTATTAGAAAACTGTAGGCGGATCTAACTCATAAGTAAGCAGCGGCGAAGGCAACTTCTTTAAGCTAGGGGGGTCCAGTACCTCTATGGGTGAAAATTGAAGGGGTCTGGGACAGCGAGCACCGAAGGCAGGAAGCACCTAACGACTAGAAGATCTAAATAACATCTTATTTTAAAACTCCATTGAAACCGAGTCCCGAAAACCAATGCATTTGATGAATTTAGTATGAAATTAATACACTTGGGCTAGATAAACTACTCTTTTTCCATAGACAAAGCGAAGTCAAGAGTTTATTATTATTATGATTAATTAGTAACTTCTAACGCGCCTGTGTCTAATGCACAAGGCGTCAGCCGATGGCGCACCTAAGCCAAGCAGCAATCAGATCAACATCGAGAAGGTCAGAGTTCGGTGTTTGGATACACCCAAAACATCTCATGAAGATAATAATTTTCAGCGACTTTGAGAGGTTGTGATATGCGCTATATATAGATGTTCAGATGCATACATACATACATGCATACTTGCATAACTTGCATACATACGTACACAAAATAATACGTACATAAAATACATTAATAATAATAATAATAATAATAATAATAAAATAATAATAATAATAATAATTATTATAATGTATTAGATCAAGAGCTAACCCTACCTGCTCATGTTAACAGCTTCTGTCGTTCCTGTTTTTACCACCATCAGCTCCGCACCATTCGCCGCCGGGCCGTAGCTCCATTCGCTCGGCCACCCAGGATCTCCTGTTTGTCCCCCCCCCCCCAAGCGATCTCCTGCGCCCAGTCCAGAAGTTTTGCGTATGTCGATCCCACTTACTGGAACTGTCTTTCTCGAGAATTGCGACTGGACCTCCTCTCCCTCCCCGCTCGAGATTTCGCAAGCGTCTGAAGACTGTGCTGTCAAATAGTGATTCTACTTGTTCGGATCGGGAGCGCCGCCGTCAAGTTTATCCTTTAACGGGCGCTTTATAAATTTGAAACTACAATTACAGTTACAATTGCAACAACAGCAATAATAATAATAATAATAATAATAATACATATATACGTATATACATACATACATATAACATACTTGGATGCATAAATATATACATACATATATACATACATACAAACGTGCTTACACACAAGCATAGCCTACATCTATACATGCGAACGTTCATACATACACACAATACGTACATACACGAATCGATAGCGGAAGTCCATTCTACATACATACATGCACTTTATTACAATTACTTTAACCCATTTGACACACATATATGCTATACGTTTCAATTTTCAGCGCTTTTGCGGGATATACTAAGATGTGCTATATTAAGTGTCCTGACACGTGCAAACCTACACTGGCTCGAAATGACAATCGTTGGATAGCAGGTCAAGCGCGCTAGCGAACAGACCGCCGTGAAGAAGTAGAAGTGTTGGGGTAATTCAGTCAGGTGCAAAATTTCCACTTCGTCCTGGATTTGACGTAATTTTATCAGGCTTCTGAATCTGATTTTCCGGTATGTACACGTATTACATTATCATTTGTGTAATGAATTTATATAGCGTAACTAATTCTTGCAACGTCGTACAGTTTAAAATTGTGATTCCAGTTGCACGGCATAACCTCGCTTTAAATCGACGTCTTCTGCTGGTTAGGGACGATAAGTGCACCTTTATTCAACGTCTTAAAACTTTCACTTTCTCATGGAATTAAGCTGGGAGTGCATTCATCCGTGGGTATTATTATTATTATTATTATTATTATTATTATTATTATTATTATTATTATTATTATTATTATTATTATTATTATTATTATTATTATTATTATTATTATATTATTATTATTATTATTATAAGAATTGGGCTGGGAGAGATTATTATTTCTGTGTAATTGTAAGATTATTATTTCTCTGTAATTGTAACGCTTCGAAACTGTTTCACATTCAGGATATAGCGTGCTGCAGCCAGGGACAATTACTGACAATTTCAGCCAACGATGAATAATCGAAGCGCTACAAGATTAGCTTCAGTGAGTCGTAATTGTAAACGAATACATATGGGCAATCTACTGCAGCAAGAAACCTGAATGAATAGCATGCCTTTCACGTCTGCGACCGAGTTTCGAATCCTAGTGAGTGATGTGAAAGTGACAATTCGTTTTCGAGCAACGTGGTCTTGACTAAATTGCAAAAAGGCAGTCCTGTTGTTCGATTGTTACTTAGTTGTTGAGACGCTTGTGAATCAAACGAAGACATCGTACATTTACCTGCTGAATGACTAACCTCCTCTGCTATGGTCTAGAAAAGATTCGTCTTCATTTTTCCGTGAAACCTGAGGGTCATATTATTGCGTTGGGCCAATTCTTAAGTCCTGGCATCCAGCGGTGAAAGGCTGGCTCGTTAGAAAGCGGCGAATTTGATGTAAACACTAATCTTGGTCTACTTTATTTCATCCGCGTGGCTCTCTTCACATTATTATATGTAATTTTATCGTGAGATGCATACTATTTGTTTAAATAACTTACTTATAACTATCTAATAATGGAACATCGGTCGTTGGTTGAAATAGTGTATAAATCGACTTCCTGTTTGCATCAGATTGGCCTGTCATCGTTGTATGACTTATATATAATAATAATAATAATAGTAATAATAATAATATATAATTGAGAGCTAGTCTTGTAATGCGAGTAGTACGGGTTCGAGTCTCACCGAGACGGTTATGCCCACTGTATAAGGAACTTCAAGCAGTTCATTCATTATTCCGGAGCTGCCTAGTGTGATCGATAGACGCTTCGTCATTACGTAGTGGTGATAAATAAATAAAAATAACAAATACATAAGCAAAATAAATAAATATATAAAGTATTTATGTATACAAATAAATATTTATAAAAATACAAAATAACATGCATACATAGATACACGGATACACACAAGTTCAAACATACACACAAACAAATGCATAAATACATATATCCATACAAGAATAAATACCTACGTTCATACATTATATATTACATTGCATTGCATTGCGTAGATCTGTCTGGTGGTTTGCCTGCTGGTCGCCAAAATGCTGGTGGACGAGACAAGTGCCAATTGTTAGGAAGACTGGAGCAGGTGCTCTCCAGTCACCAAGTGGTTAGGCGGCATTCTCTGGAAGAAGTGCAAGGAAAGATGCAAAGAGCTCGGCAAGAGCGGAAGCAAATGCCGCGATTCGCCAAGCAACTGTTGGTGGCTGAGTTATAACAAGCAATGCTACTGCAATTAACGGCGGGACCACGCAATCCTGACCGGAAAGAAGCTACAGCTTGAGCATTTGAATGCTTGTGAATAGACATGGAATAATACTGTTGTTTTCAATGTCCAAAAACAATCAAAGAAACATTTGCATTAAATAAAAAAGTTATATTTAAGTCTGTGTCTGACTTTGCTATTTTTTAGGTTTTTTTCAGCAGGCAAGACAACTGTCATTATTCGCACTGAGACGTCATCATTCACAGTCCATTTTTTTAAATTATCAATTTACCTATCCATTCATATTGTCAAAAGACTTTGCAGTCGATGACTAGACCAAATTGGACTCCAATAACCTAAATTAGAACTTCTATAGCACCGGTGCCTCTTGCACAAGGCATTAACTAATAGCGCACCAAAACAAGCCGTATAATCAAGTCAACTCCCATAGGTCCTGGCAATCTAACAGTTTTGAAAAGGTGCCGTTTATCATGTGTTGAAAATGTTTCGTGAACTGTCTCTTACAGAGAAAGACCATATGGCCGCGACCATGTTCACTTTTCAATGAACTGATCGGGCGAGATCCATTACCACCGCTGCCCGTTTAAATGGGCGTCACGCCATTTAAGGTCCCCGTGTACGGACCGTGCTAGCAAAGGCAGGAGACGAATACGGGATAGGAAGGAGCATGGAAGAAGCCTTGGATTAGCGGTCAGAGTCAGAGTTCCTGCGGAGAAATTCGTGATAAAAGAAGCGGGATTATTTAGTACTAGCCCGCCTCGCAATCTCGCAACAGTGTGGGGCCACATCCCCAAACTGGATCAGTGGAACCGATAGCTGAAGCAGATGCCTTCGATTCTGTGGACCATGACATTCTGCTTATCAGATTAAGCTTATGGAATTCGCGGAGAGCGAAAGGAGTGGATTCGCTCTTTACTTAAGGTGAACATGTAGCGTTTTAGCTATGGTGACCGTATGGCTAGCATCATGCTAGCCATCGCCATAGCTAAAACGCTACAGTTACATTTACAATGTAATGCAGACTACGCGTTAAACCAAGTATATCCTGGCTACCATATCGTCTGCAAGTTGCTACTGTATTTAGGCACTGGTGCTGTGGCCTACTGTCTCTGCATCTCCCCAATATTCCCCTAGCCTTAGCTGCATAGTTGTTCTAGTACATGTGTACTGAATTACCTTGTCACGCAACCTACACAAAAATATAGTATTTCGGTAAACTTGTTTATTAAGCGTCACCTGGTGGCCATTCTTCCTGAGCTACTGGCATCCGTATACTACTCGCTTGCTATGCTCGCTACCTGTTCGCTCTGCTATGTACTGTAACTACAAGTTATAACCGGACCACGGAGACTCGACCCGCACTATTCACCTACATACATCTTCGTCACGGCTATGCAAAACATGTTTACCGCCACACTTGAGTGACTTAGGAGCATCGACTTTTGTTTGTAGCTTCTATAAATTTCTTGGCAAGAGCCATCTTCAGAGCCGACTGTCGCTGCAAAGAGCTGTGAAGCTTACAGAATCTGAGTTGCTGGTACGCACACTTGCTATTCAAATTTTTATCATAAATTGATATAGCACTAATACTTAATGCAACGTTGTGCATTATTGAGTAGATTAGTTCTGAACGCACAGCTATTCTGTCTTAAAAATTTTTTGAGGGAAACTGGGTTAGAAGCGCTTCCTGTTATCTAGTTGTAACGCTTTGATTTCGCAATTTAAGATGTCGTACTGTGTGGCTTAGGCTGGAATGCTCTCTTCTGCGGGTCGGGGTTTGAGTTGGAACCACCTCTTTCCTGTAATTGTAACGCTATGTACCCGTTTCACATTTAGGATATATCGTGCTGCAATCAAGAAAGACTATTAACAACATCGACCAACGATGACCGGTCAAAGCGCTCGAGGATTTGCTTTGGTGAGTCGCTAATCTGAACACATGCAATTTAACTAACTTGATTGAATTGTATGTCTTTCAGTTCTGCGTCTGGGTTCGACTCACAACTCGTCATATGAATGACGATTAGTTTTTTGAGCTAAGAGATGATAGCTATTCTGCAGTCAAGGCTTTCATTGCATTGTTATTTAGTTACTGAATGAGGTATGTAGGCCCTATTTGCGCTTCAAACGAAGGTATTCCACCCTTGTTTTAATAGCTTCCAACTTATTTTCTAGAAACCTGAACATTTAGCTTCAGTATTCGGGGCATATTTACATTCATATGTGCGAAACAGACAGAAAGCTTTAAGCTCATATTCTCTCTTCCTGGCCAATTAATAAATAAGTTTTATATCCTACGTTGGGTCATCATCAATCGGCCAATTTTATTGAAACATGCAGAGAACTCGATCTATAGATCTCATCTCTGTTGTAGTCTTTACATTATTATGTGTTATAATTATGTCTTGCTGTACTTTATTTATTTTAGTAATCACTATTTAGTAAAAAAAAACATAAATTGATGTCTGAAATATATCTAAGTAGACCAACAGCCTCGTTTACATAAAACTCACAGTGAGAGACATAAACTACTTTAGAATTAGTTAACTTCAACTACTTTAATTACATTTGTAGTGGTTCAACTTGTTCTTAGAACTAGTTTAAGAAAAAGTAGTTGACTACTTTGCAACTGCTTCTGTAACTACTTTTGTTCATGTCATAATGTGGGAACTGAGTTGCTGGATAACGAAAACGTGTAGTAGCTATCATTAACATTCAGCTTAAAATAAGACACCATGCCACATTCGGAGCACGAACACAATTAATTCATAATCAGACGACTGTTCCACACCCGGAAATACAACCAATCTAAGCCAACTGTGACAGAAACATGATCTGGAGACACCGGAAACAAATTGGTAAATATGCAACTGAGAAACTCTCTTGCTGAAAAAAGTAGTTAGTTAACTACAAATACTTGCACTGGAACGCACCTTGATTACGATTTATGGACTGGTTAGATCAATAAATATTCACATTGCCACTATCCATCGAAGTAAATGCTGTCATACCTGTATCATCAGATATTGTCATGTGCAAATAAGTAAGTAATTAGTGATCATATCGGCTCTACTACATTCGTCGGTTAGCTTGCCCGCTGCAGTATCATTTTGTCAGTTTAAAATTCAACTTCCAACAACTGGCGATAAGACGCTGCGCAAACATCTTAGGCGCTGTCGGGCGATGCCCCTTGTTGCTACAGAGCTCGAGGTAGCTGCCTATTTGTGTCTGTTAGGTAATCGGGTCCTAATCAAACTACCGATTTCTAACTTGCAAAACCTTTCACCACTGTTTGATCAATATAGAATTGGTTGAGAGCTGGCCTAGAAACCTGAAATGTGCGAGTTCGAACATCCCAGTTGTAATCAGTGTTTATGGACACAGTTGGCAACACTGCCTTGATTAGTTGTATTTCCGGGTGTGGAATAGCCGTCTGATTATGGATTAATTGTGTTCGTGCTCAGAATGTGGCAGGGTGTCTTATTTTAAGCTGAATGTTAATGATAGCTGTTGCACGCACTTTTACGGCATGAACAAAAGTAGTTACAGAAGCAGTTGCAAAGTAGTCAACTACTTTTTCTGAAACTAGTTCTGACAAGTTGCTAAGCGAATGATTCATTTGACTTTTTGTAATTAGATAATTATGAAAAAATGGATTAACAGATAAATAAATAAATAAATTAAGTACAGCAAAACGTAAACATGATAGCAGTAACTTACTTTGCCCAGGTTTGTCTGGTGGTGTGCCTGTTGGTCGGCACGATGCTGGTGGACGACGCAAGTGCCGACTGTTACGAAGACTGGAGCAGGTGCACTCCGGGCACCTCGTGGTTGGGCTTTCTTTGGAAGAATTGCAACGACAGATGCATAGAGCTCGGCAAGAGCGGAGGCGAGTGCCGCGATTCGCCAAGCGAGTGTTGGAGCAACAACAAGCAATGCTACTGCTATTAACGGCGGCACTACACAACCCTGACTTGAAGGGAGCTACATCTCGAGTAGAGCAGTGCAAGCATGGATCCTAACCAATAGGACCATAGGCTACCTAGCTGCTTAAGTTGGAATAATATATACTAACGCAACGCATTCTTCGATCGCATTCTGCTGCTAACCTTGGATGTTTGGCGATGAGCAGTCATAACTGTCTTTCGTTTAAAATGCCTTACATTCGAAAAAATTTACAAATTTGAAGCAAAAGTCAAGCTGCTACTTTGTAAGACATGGAAATTTTACACATAGGCTTTGCTTGTTAGTTATTGTGCATAGAAACCTGAGTACTAAAGCATAAACATTGACTATTACTGTTGTTTTAATGTTTGCAGAAGTACATATAGTAGAGTAAATATTGAGTCACAGAAGTCAAGGAAAGTATAATAGATTCAATCTAGTTAAACCAAACTCAACTCCAGTGTCATGAAAGATCAGACCAAGAAGTCAAGCAGTCGTGGATTTGGGGTGGACTAGTAGTATCTAGTTTTAGAAAAAGTAGTTAACTACTCTTTAACTACTTTTGTAACTACCTTTGCTCATGCCACCAGATTGGAACTGAGTTGCTAGTAACTGGTGCGTCCAAAAGTTATTACTAATATTCATCTTAAAATAATTCTGAATAGGAGCACTTTATTAATTCATAGTCAGCGTACTATTGTATTACCGGAAATACAACTTATCATTGTAGTTGCCAGTAATTTGAAACACTGGAAACAAACTGGTATGCATGCAACAGAAAAACTCTGTTGCTCAAAAAGTAGTTAGTTAACTATAAATTGAGATTTTCTAGATTAATTATTAGTTAAATCTACTTTTAAAAAATAGTTCAACTACTATTTATCAACTAAAGTAGTTAACTACTGCCCATAACTACAAATTTATACCTGGAGTAAAGCTATTAGGGTCCCTAGGTAGAAGGTATTAAGGGCTTTCCCTTGCATTCAGCGAAACGGGTCCCCTAAGGCAGAGGAGGTCTGGAGTGTTTCATAAACTTACATCGTAATCTGAGCTTTCTGAAAACCACCTTCATTACCGTTTTTGGGCTAGTTAGATCAGTAAATATTCACATTACCACTGTCAATCAACGTAAACACCCCATGTCATACCTGTGTCATAAGTAAGTAATTAGTGATCATATGGTTCATGCCGCATTCGTTCGTTAGAATGCACACTGCAATGCCATTTTGTCAAATTCAAGGTTAACTTTCAGCGGGAGATAAAACGCTGCGCAGTTTAGTAGCTCTAGAGAGGATGGGTCCTTCGATGATGATACCTGTACCCATACAGCTGCCTATTCTTATCTGGGCAATCTGGTACTGATCAAACTGGCTGATTTTTAACTCGCCAACCTTTCATCGTTATAAGATCAACATAAAATTAGTTGAGTGCTTGCCAAATAACCCGAAGTGTGGGAGTTCGAACTTCTCCGTTATTTTTATTGTGTAGTGACCTCCAGCAGTTGCTTTAACGCATTCATTATTTGACTTCTCGTCATTGACTTCTGGTTTTACTAAACGCCACTCAACCGAAACTCTGCTGACATCTCTCTACAACAAGCTTGTTTCTGCCATTTCTCATCAACAGGTTTCTTGCCTCTGTCTCCTTGGTACCTCTGCAGCCTTCGACACCATAGATCACAATATCTTACTCCACCGACTTTCAACCTGGTTTGGTTTTGCTGACACTGCTCTCCTATGGATACAGTCTTATCTCTCCTCCCGCTCTTTCTCTGTTAAAACTTCGGAAGCCTCTTCTAAGTCATGTCCTCTCACATGCGGAGTTCCACAAAGCTCCGTTCTTGGACCTCTTCTGTTTATCCTCTACACTACCCCACTCAGTTCACTCATTAAAGCATCCTCTGTTGACCATCACCTCTATGCTGATGACACCCAACTATTCATCTCTTTCTCTCCAAATTGTTTGAATGAGTCTACAGATCATCTTCTTTATGTGGTTAAACAAAATCTCCTCTTGGATGATATCTAATCTCTTATGCCTGAACCCATCTAAAACTGAATTCATACTTATAGGCCTACGTGACCAGCTCAAGAAAATTCCTGACCCCTCTATCTCCCTCAGCCTGGACTCTGCCTCCACCCACACCTTTAAAACTAACTCCTCTGTCCGTAATTTAGGTGTTATTTTCGACCAGAACCTTACTTTTTCTGATCATATCACCCATCTTTCCCGCTCTTGCTTTGTGCATATCCGCGACCTTCGCAGAATCCGTCCTATGCTTGACTTCAAAACCGCATCTATCATTGTCACATCCATAGTCCATGCAAAACTTGACTACTGCAATTCACTTTTCCTCAATATTGACACAACCCAGATAAATCGCCTACAAGCTATCCAGAATGCTCTCGCACGTGCTGTCACCAAAACTCCCAAACACCATCACATCACCCCTGTTCTCAAATCACTGCACTGGCTTAAAATACCAGAACGAAAAGAGTACAAAGTCTTATCCCTCACCTACAACACACTTCAATCCTCCCAACCCTCCTATCTTCGTCAATTATTTACTATCCAACCACTCCGTTCAACCCGCTCCTCATCTGTCCTAACACTTCTTCACCCTCCCGTCACCTCATCCTTAAAATTTGGAAATCGCTCCATAGCCATAGCTTCCCCACCGCTTTGGAATAAACTCCCGCCAGAATTGCGACGGTTGTCTGGTCAATCATACAAACTCACCAACACTTCACCTCTTTCAGTTTCTGCGCAGGTATTTCACTCAAGACAGAAAACAACTCTTTTCCAAAAATCTTATCCTGATTCTTCCTCTTCCCCTTATCTCTCTTCTCGCTTCAATTTCAAACATCATCCACCGTAGCCGTCCGACTGTCTGAGTGCCTGACTCCTGGATCTTGACCTGGAACAAAACCCTTTTGCCTATCGATTTTGTTTTGACTGAGCGCCTGTGAATAAGCTGGTTCCCGCGACTTAGCTTTTGTTGAGCGCTGTAGAAATCTCGAGATTACGATTACGATTACGATTAGACAACTAAATAAATAAATAAATAAATAAATAAATAAATAAATAAATAAAGTAGAGCATGATATAAACATGATGGGTACTGCGTGTAACTTACTTTGCCTAGGTTTGTCTGATGTTATGCCTGTTGGTCGGTATGCTGCTGGTGGACGAGGCAAATGCCGGCTGTTACGAAGACTGGAGCAGATGCACTCCGGGCACCTGGTGGTTGAACTTTCTGTGGAAGAATTGCAACGACAGATGCAAAAAGCTCGGCAAGAGCGGAGGCGAGTGCCGCGATTCGCCAAGCAATTGTTGGCGCAACAACAAGCAATGCTACTGCTTTAAGGGCGGAAGTACGCCACCCCCGACTTGAATGGGCTACAACTGGAGCAGATCATGGATGGTAATCAATAGGACCATAGGTTTCGTAGCTGCTTAAGTTGTAACAATTTATGATAACTTGATGCAATTTTCAATCGTATTCTGCTGCTGACAATCTAAATCTGGAGATGTGTAATCATTGCTGTCTCTTTCAGTACAAAATGTCTTACATTCGTTAAAATATAACAATTTTAAAGCAAAATGGAAGCCGTTATTTTGCAAGACACTGCATGGAAATTTTTACACATAAGCTTTGCTTATAAGCTATTGTGGATTGATATCTGAATAATAAAGCTAAAACATGGACTGTTGTTTTAATGTATTCCAAAGAATAAGACAAACTTAGCCTAGATCTAGTTAAACAAAATTTAAAAGAAATCCTACATCTATGCCTGTTAGTGACTCGTATTTGGGGATGGGGTCTTTGAGTCTTAATCGTGATATCTTCGCATTTCTCTTGCGCACAAAAAGCTAAGTCTGTCAATACTACTACTAACAATTATACAACAACTACTACTACTACTACTACTACTACTACTACTACCACTACTACTAACTTACTGCTACTACTACTTCTACTACTACCACTACTACTACTACTATACCTTATTTACCCCACAAACTGGGCAACAAGTCCCTGAACACGGAAATTGGGGAACACAAAAACTTTTTTATTTCTGAATATAAAGTCAATATCTTGACATATTTGGGATGCTCGTGTTATGGAGGTCGCGATCGCGTGAAGCTTTTCACGAATTTCGAAATATTAAGGGATGTTACCTTAGGGTGGAAATTGGGATCAGCTCTACGGCCCAACTGCAACCATAGTACCGAGGCCATAGTAAACGGGAAATGGGAACTAGAACAAAAGGCAGAAATCGGAGACGTTGTACTAATAACTGGATTTAGCAATGACGAACAATGACCTGCTACATCAAGATGAATATTAAATTCACCCATAATAACTATTTTAGAGGGGGAGGGAATCAAATATTCAAGTAATGACTAGAATTCATTAAGAAAATCAGTGAAAGAGGGACAGTGGACAATAAATATTTACAAGCATCACCTGTTTGTTGCCAGAAATGAAAGCAGCCGCAAGGATCACAAGTGACTTGGGTGAAGGAATAGACAAGGTGAATTTTTGCACTGGGAGGTATGACTTTAAAAGAAAGGCAGGCCCACACTACTGGACCGAGGCTAATTCAGCATAGCGAATGTTGGGGAGTAAGACCAGAAATCAATTCAGGTGTGTCACGAGTGAGACATCTTTAAATGGGAAGATAACGTATACTTAATCTGTTGGGTTTGATAACATCTATTTAACGAAGCCGTAATATCGAGGTGACTGACGTCAAAATAATCTGTAACTGAGAGTGTAGATTTATTGTTAACATAATAGCAGAGAAAATGGTGTCATACCCTGATGGTGACTTTGAAATATTCGGTAGATGCCGCAGCGGAGACGGCATGGGACCATTTTGATGAAAAAGGTTCGTTTAAGAGCGCAGAGAGAGAGATTTAGTGACAGAGACAGAGCTCCGTCCTTCGGAGGTGCACCAGCGTCACCAGATGGCCCGTGGGCCATCGGGTTCCGTCCTTCGGAGGAGACATAAGTTTGTGTAACGGAAATCTACTTCGAATTTTGGGTAGTCGTATGGGTGGGGTGTATGGTATGTGAAGAAGAACTATAATTTCCGTTCCGGATAAATATTATTTCCTGTGTTGTACTTGCAGCATCTCTTAACATAAAATGTACAATTTAGTCGTAAAGTTAGTTTTTTGTGAGAGGTAGAACAAAGAAAAATTGCACGTTATAAGACATTATAAACAAATTTTTGCTAATAATTTGTCACTGAGAGTGCTCCGCGCTGAGCTATCAATGGATATGTAAAGCCTGCCTACTTGCATAACCTAAGTATTTTTATGGCATGCTCCGTGCTTAGCTATCAATGGATATGTAAAGCCTGCCTACTTGCATAGCCTAAGTATCTTTATGGCATGTTGTGACGTCGTCAACCATGTGACCGTCAGAAGTCAGATGAAAGAAGTTCCTTTGGTTCCACCTTTTGGGAAAGAATGGCATCAGAAACTGCAACCCGCTGTAGTGAAACGGGAAATTTTGGCGTAAAACGGGTACAGTTAAAAATAAGCAAAGTTTCAACCTTAAGTTCCCAATTTGCATGCCAGAAATCCGAAAGTACTGGATTTCCGAAACGGGGAATTACCCGGTTTCCACGGCTCCCGGGTCATGGGGCTGTAGTAATGCAAAGTTCCTCGGTTCCCACTCTCCACCAGTAGTAGTAGTAGTGGTAGTAGTAGTAGTAGTAGTGGTAGTAGTGGTAGTGGTAGTAGTGGTAGTAGTAGAAGTAGCAGAAGTAGAAGAAGTAGTAGTAGTAGTCCTCGTCTCCCATTTCGGTCCATAGTTCATATCATCACACCTTTGATTTTTCTGCTCTAGTCTATTCCACATATATGTCCGAATAAGCCCAGTTTTCGTCTTATTATTGTTTGCATTAGATCTTCAATCTTCACATTTGTCACCTTCAATGTCCAATTCAAATGTAATATTCTTCTAAAACAATATATCTCGAATGCCCGTATTTTATCTCGGTCAGTCCTTTTTATTGTCCAAGTCTAGCGGGCATGGAGAATTGAAGTGAACACACATGTTTTTAAGACAGTTAATTTGGTCTGGTGACTCATTTTCTTGCTCTGCTAGATATTGTTGAATCCTGCCATAACTCCTTTTGCCTAGGCTATTCGTGCCCTTATTTCTTTTGAACAGTCATTGTCCAATGCTAGAACACTGCCTGAGTACCCAAAATTCCTTTACATTTTCAATCACCTCATCTTGCAGTTCTATTTCTTTTGTCTATTGTCTCCTTGCAACATACCATTGTCTGTTTTGGTCTGACCAGAAGGGGCGACAACTCGAGCAGAGCGGTGCAAGCGTGGATGCTAACGAATTTGACCCCAGGTTTCCTGTCGGTGTGTAAAAATTACGATCTCGATTTTTCTTACCTGTTATAAAAACTGCCAACAGATGTCGCCGGTGTATTAAAGACGTACTAGACGTACACTAGATGTACTGCCGACATCTAGTGTCAGTTTTTGCAACTGCTTCAATAGAAGGTCAAAGAGTGTTAGACCATGATGATGATGATGATGATGATGATGATGATGATAGACATACACGACTCCTACTGTAGTGCTAATGGAAGACTCAGTGAGCGGATGTAAAAACTCGCAGTAGATGTCGCCAGTATATTAAAAGCTTAAATAATCGCCCACTTTAAGCAGACTAGCTCTATTGTATGCGTATTTGCAGTTGGCTAGGAACGTAACAGTTCTATTATAAGCAGTTACTAAGTGACCGTTGAGTTAATCGTCTGTGGCTCTGAAAACGAGAAGATTTTAGCTCAAAATATTATCCGTAAATTTTGTCTTGTTTATTGATTCATTCAATCATTCATTCATTGAGTTATTCATTCGTTCCTTTATTAGGTTCGTTTGTTCTTTCATTTTTCAATCGTTCGCTTGCTAGTTAATTAATTAATTAATTCATTCATTCATTCATCCGTTCATTCGTTTGTTAATTAATCATTTATGCATTCAGTTGCTTAACCGCAATAATGCTGCAAAAGGTCTCTCTTGTATTTTAGATATAGTGAATTGCTGCATTTGAAATGTATTTTATCTCTAATTATGTGTCGCATATGTTGAATATTTACTTGGTTAAGCAATGATAAACATGGACAATATGGGCCTGATGTTATGCGTACAATGACTATATAAGGGCTCATGTTGGTTATGACAAACATCATAGCCTGTTAGGGCGTACAGGCATACATAATATTATATACGCAGATGTACTCTACCATAATATTATGTACTCTACCATATGTGTGCTCCACCATATTATTATGTACTCTACCATATATACTCTACCATATGTACTCTACCATATATACTCTACCATATGTGCTCTACCATACATAATCCTCTTGTCTTCAGATACAAGGTGGAGATCGCTGGAAGTCTAGGTGCTAATACAGGAAGCATCTGGAGAATTTAAAATATCTTACGACTGTAGTTGATTTTTGAACTCATGTACAGCGTCCCTTTCTTCGATATCGGCTGTGCTACGGCTCTATATAAATTGTCTTATTATTATTATTATTATTATTGTTAGTAGTAGTAGTAGTAGTAGTAGTAGTAGTAGTAGTAGTAGTAGTAGTAGTAGTAGTAGTAGTAGTAGTAGTAGTAGTAGTAGTAGTAGTAGTAGTAGTAGTAGTAGTAGTAGTAGTAGTAGTAGTAGTAGTAATTGGAATTATGGCCAGAACGCCAGACCGGAAACGGTCCAGTTTGTGCTCAAAGCATTCGGCGAAGAACTGCAACACGAGAACAGCCAGCGACCTCTAACCTCTGAATCAAGACGAACGAGTTTTAAGCAGATCTACCATGATACATTGTCTTTGCATCCGATGCTGTATGAGATTCAAGACCTACCTACCGCAGCGTAACTGCATTAGCTACCCCTTTCCTTATATAGATTTCTTAAATAACTTATATACATTATCTGAAACCATAACGTGAATATGCAGTCTAAATTCGACCGTACACAAGATCATACATTGCTAATCTTCACTCGGCTGTATTCAAAGGATCAAACGAAATAGTTTATTGTAAAAAGGAGCACATTGTTCAAGAGGGATCGTTCATGCATGTAGTATGCCTTCGTTGCGCCACTGCCCTGGTTAGCTACATTGGTTGAAGCTTACGTCAGAGAACCTCTATGCGTGAGGATTCCGGTTCACATACCGATCGTGGCGATATAATTATTCCAGAGATTTAAATTTCCGGATAGCACGGTCCGTGCACGGGGACCTTAAATGGCGTCGGCCCCATTCAAACGAGTAGCGGTGCTAAAATATCTCACCCGATAAATTCATTGGAAAATGAGCAGGGTCGCTGTATAATACCGTGTACATTTACATTTAGATTTGGTTTCCTAATCCTATCAGTGACCAGTAAACCAAAATTGAATGAGGAGGAAGAAGAGTAGGAAAGAAGTCTGACTAATCATTTCTCACTCTAAAGCTTACATATGCTGTGCATATATATAACGTACATATATATAGTGACGATAGTCGGTCTCACTTCTTCTGCGCTAGACGGTTTTCCGAGGCGTTTGTTAAACAAGCAACTTTCACCAGGACGACTAATACCACCGCCAGGCCTATTACTCAGTCCGCGAGTTAAGACTCCTAAGGTCTTCAAGAGACGGAATCTTTAAAAAGTCGTAAAGTTCAACTTTTATTAGACGAACAGCATCGAAATACCAGGCTACTCAGAACTAACCACGAATAACTACTCGTAACTGCTCGACCATCGGGTTGGGTAGGTAGGTAGGGTAACTGCATTAGCTTCTCCTTTGCTTACATAGGTTTCTTAAATACCTGACATGCATTAAAGACCTTATAAAACTAAGACACCACAGGCGCAAGCTCGCTCGGCCGAGAAGAGAAATAGATACAGGGAGTAGCCTATACCTCTGCAATATATATACACATAAATATATATATATACTGGGATGAAATTTCTTGTAAAATTTGTATATATATAAACATACATGCATATATATACATACATGTAAACATACGGAGATGGAAGAGGAAGAGGAATAGGAAAGAAGTGTAACTAATCAGTTTTCACTGTAAAGCTTAAATGAAATTTCGCCCACATATGTATACCTGCCTTTTTAACTTATTTTGCCGAATCTTATGTGCCTTTGATGACGTGTCGACTTCATTTATGTAATGACTGTGTTGTGTCTGGCGAATCAAAGTCACTTGCATTTTAAATAAACAGGCGTCACCATCATCAGCGAAGCGAGGCAATTTCTATGGTCGTGATCCGCCCCGGGTGTTTACAACCCACTGGGTAGGCCAAGGGAAAATCCGTGACACCAGAGAGGATCGTAGGCGGGTTGAGGTGGATAAGCAAGCTGGAACATCAGATGAGTATCGAGACTTGAGCTGAATGACAAGACAGTCAGCAAAGCGGACGTAAGTGGACAGCTAATTTTAAACTTTCGGACCATTCACCGAGATTACACAGAGCCCCGTCCGTCCGCCGTGGGGGCACGGTTGCTAATAGCTCATCGTTTCGACAACGAAATAAACCAAACCAACCTAATTTTATCCACCTAGTAGTTTGCCAGTCCGGAGACTGTCCAGTTTGTGCTCAGAGCATTCGGTGAAGGACTGTAACACGTCAGACAACACGTCAGCGACATCTAACATTTGGATCAGGAAGTACAAGTTTTAGGGAGTCCCACCTCGATGCATTAATTATCTTGACGACAGACGCAGTACGCGAATCAAGAGCTCTGTAAATGGAAGTTTATCTGAAACCATAATCGGGCTAAAATACTGTTGACAGAACATAAACTGGTATTCTTGAAATGAATTCAATCATTGAACCAAATGAAACAGTTTATCATAAAAGGAAGCATATTGTGAAAGAGGATTCTTTCATCCATAGAGTGGACTTATACATTGCGCTGAATTTGGTTTAAAATTTAAAGTTTAAATTTCTAAACCCTCCTCAGTGGCGTGTGAACCAACGAAGAAGAAGAAGGAAGAAGAAGAGGGGCAGCAAGAAGAAGAAAGAAGAAGAAATGGAGGCAGATGACAAAGAGAAAGCGGAGAAAGGAGAATTAGGAAGAAAAGGAGACTGTTGAAATAATTAAATTCAACAGCCTATATTATCAGCGATGGCTCTCTTCTGATTTAATTGGGCAGTTGTTAGCAATAGTTTTGATGTCAATCCCTAAAGGACAGGGTACATGCGCCAATATTTAAGTCGGATAACACCCAAGGTTATGTTCTCACAATGTTTCATATTTGTTTCTTAATTTTTCTTAATAACAAAAATATTATGTAATAGTATAAACGTAAAACAGCATAAAAGAGAGGAGAACGCTAGTTTTCAAAACTTATTGATGAAAGCTTTTGATGAAAGTTTTGATTAAAGCTTCGGAGACTATAAAGGGTCTTCAAAAAACTAGAATGTCTGATAAACCCCAGATAAAGCGTATAAGCGAGCAAAAAGTTAGAATCTGCAGTTTTGAGGGAAGATTTTAACGGCCTGCCACCGTCTTGATACCTCCTAAGGAATGGGGAGAAAAAATATATGTTCCCTAATGTTAAAACCGATCTATGCCACTGATCATGCACTCCTATATATTAGCATAGCTATTATAAAAGTCCATGCACTGATAATCTTTAGCTCCAACGCTTACGTAAGATTTGGTCTAGTTGGATATTACATCAGCCTTTTTAAATGACGATGACTAGAGTAGACCCTCTATACTGCAAATCTTAAATATTTCTGAAAGCATGTTTACTAAGGTGAAATCGAATGCGTGATTGTGTCCAGCGATCCATAACTACCTACGTTTCAAATAAACAGGTATGAAAACTAGAGCATAGATCTACTTCCGCATCTGAATCAGATTGGCCTGTCATCATTATATGACCAATACATAATTGGTTGAGAGCTAGTCATGTAACAGCTTAAACATAATTCACCCTAACTTCCTCCCCTCCACTCTGGTCTCCTGGCAACCGGACGTTGTTCTTGACATGGCATCTTTGGACTAACCAAGGATGCCTACATACATACATACATACATACATACATACATACATACATTAGGTACAGCATTACATAAACATCACTTCATGTATTACATTACTTTACACATACATACATACATACATATATACATACATACATACATACAAACATACATACACTGCATGTGTCTGTTCTGTGGTGTGTCTGTTGGTCGCTGTGATTCTGGTGGACAAAGCGGCTGTTACGATGACTGGAGCGAGCAGATGCTCCCACTTCGATCACCCACTGGTTGAGCAACATTCTCTGGTCGGAGTGCAACGAAGGATGCAAGGATCTCGGCCACTGAAAAAAATTTCTGCCTTTATTAAGCGCCACTATCTAACGACTATGCATCAATCGATGGCGCTGAGCAATTGTGAGTGAAGGACTTGTTCGAGGTTCCTACACATCAACCGTCTCAGAGGAGGCTCGAACCCGTACTCTCCGTGTTACAAGCCGAGCGCTCGAACCAATCGACTACCATGTCCCCACAGTACGTAGACGTATGCCGGCCTTTGTTTGTTTACATGAATCAATACATATGCAGAATAAGGTATATATATATATATAGATACAGATAGAGATACAATACAGATCAAATGCAGGTAGGAATACAGAATTGATGCATCCAGAGCATCGCATTTGTCTAGAGAATAAATAGACTATGCAAAACTCGGATTCTGACACTTTTGTATCATTATCGAACTCATGGACCCTATAAGCTGATTCCGATTCGAGGAGTGACTCAGCCATGGAGTGTGTGGTCGGCATGACGACCAGAGTATCAAAACTTATTGGCTATATTTCATTTCTGATAAATGGCTACACTTGTTTATAGAGAAAACTTCCTGGTCAAGCATTCCAAAGGGCAGCGGTGGTAAAGGTTCTCACCCGATCAGTTCATTGAAAAATGAGCAGGGTCGAAGCCATATGGTCGCTATAGATAAAATGCGTGCAGTTACATTTACACGGTAAAGCGGATTACGCGTTAAAGCAAAAATATTCTGTCTACCATATCGTCTGCAGCCTGCTCTCTAGGTACTGGTGATGCGTCCTGCCGTCTGTGCTTCTCACCAAATATTCTAATAGGCTTCGCTGAACAGCTCATGCGGTACATGTAGACGGAACTACCTAGTGAAGCAACTTATCTAATAATAACTTTGAGTTATTATTAGATACCCGAACCGGTTGACCGGTTCGGGTATTTTGGTACACCATTTTCATTACCCTTCGTTGAGTCAGAAATCTGCACTGAATTACTGACTTTAGTGCTGCTTGTTGTGTTCCCCTTAAGACTTACCTGCAACCTACGATTGCTAACCGAACCACAGATCCTCCACCCACATTAATCATCTACAAACAGCTTTGTGACTGTTTTGCAGTAGGTGTTTTCACAGTCACACTTCATTGACTTCAAAACATCGGCCTGTTTTGAATTGTATAAATGTCTTAAGAACAGCCATCTTCAGAACCGACTGTCGCTGCTAGAAACCACACAGTTTACAGAATCAATTTACAGTTGCTGGTACGTACACTTTCTATTCAATTGTTTTGTCATAAACTTATATAGCACCATTTCTTAACGCAATGTTGTGCATTTTTGGGTGGGTTGGATCTGCGCGCACCCCTATTCAACGTCTTAAACCTTCTTCTTCGAGGGATTGGACTAAAAACGCTTCCTTTATTCCAATTGTAACTCTTCGAATCAGCAATTTAAGATGTCTGCCGTATTGCGTTATCATTTGCTTTAAATCGACGTCTTCTGCTGGTTAGGGACGATAAGTGCACCTTTATTCAACGTCTTAAAACTTTCACTTTCTCAGGGAATTAAGCTGGGAGTGCTCTCATCCGTGGGTATTATTATTATTATTATTATTACTATTATTATTATGTTATAAGAATTGGGCTGGGAGAGATTATTATTTCTCTGTAATTGTAACGCTTCGAAACTGTTTCACATTCAGGATATATCGTGCTGCAGGGACAATTACTGACAACTTCAGCCAACGATGAATAATCGAAGCGCTACAAGATTAGCTTCGGTGAGTGTAATTGTAAACGAATACATATGGACAATCTACTGCAGAAAGAAACCTGAATGAATAGTATGCCTTTCACGTCTGCGACCGAGGTTCGAATCCTAGTGAGTGATGTGAAAGTGACAATTCGTTTTCGAGCAAAGTGGTCTTGACTAAATTGCAAAAAGGCAGTCCTGTTGTTCGATTGTTACTTAGTTGTTGAGACGCATGTGCATCAAACGAAGACATCGTACATTTACCTGCTGAATAACTAACCTCCTCTGCTATGGTCTAGAAAAGATTCGTCTTCATTTGTCCGTGAAACCTGAGGGTCATATTATTGCGTTGGGCCAATTCTTAAGTCCTGGCATCCAACGGTGAAAGGCTGGATCGTTAGAAAGCGGCGGATTTGATGTATATACTAATTATGGTCTACTTTATATCATCCGCATGGCACTCTTGACATTACTATATGTAATTTTTATCGTGAGATGCATACTATTTGTTTATTTACTTGCTTATAACTATCTAATAATGGAACACCAGTCGATGGTTGAAATAGTGTATAAATCTACTTCTTGTTTGCATCAGATTGGCCTGCCATCGTTGCATGACTAATATAATAATAATAATATAATAATAATAATAACAATAATATATAATTGAGAGCTAGTCTTGTAATGCGAGTAGCCCGGGTTCGAGTCTCACCGAGACGGTTATGCCCACTGTATAAGGAACTTCAATCAGTTCATTCATTATTGCGGAGCTGCCTAATGTGATCGATAGACGCTTCGTCATTACGTAGTGGTGACAAATAAATAAAAATAATAAATACATAAGCAAAATAAATAAATATATAAAGTATTTATGTATACAAATAAATATTTATAAAAATACATAATAACATGCATACATAGATACACGGATACACACAAGTTCAAACATACACACAAACAAATGCATAAATACATATATGCATACAAGAATAAATACCTACGTACATACATTATATATTACATTGCATTGCATTGCGTAGGTCTGTCTGGTGGTGTGTCTGTTGGTCGGCACGATGCTGGTGGACGAGACAAGTGCCGGCTGTTACGATGACTGGAGCAGGTGCTCTCCAATTACCAAGTGGTTAGGCGGCATTCTCTGGAAGAAGTGCAAGGAAAGATGCATACAGCTCGGCAAGAGCGGAGGCGAGTGCCGCGATTCGCCAAGCAAGTGTTGGTGGCTGCCCAAAAACCAGCAATGCTACTGCAATTAACGGCGAAACCACGAAATCCTTACTTGAAGTGGGCTACAAATGGAACATTTGAGTGCTTGTAATTAGACATGGAATAATCCTGTTGTTTTAATGTTTTTAATGTGCAAAAACAATCAAAGAAGCTTATATGCATTAAATGAAAGCTTACATTTTAGTCTGTGTCTGACTTTTTGCGGTCGGGGGCTAATTTTTCGGATTTTTTAGCGCACAAAACAACTGTCACTATTAACGCTGAGACCCTTTATTCACGGGCCATTTTTATTATCAATATAACTATCCATTCATATTGTCAAAGTCTTCGCAGTCGATGACTACACCAAATGGGACTCCAGTAACCTAAATTAAAACTTCTATAGCGCCGAAGCTTCTTCCACAACGCATTGACCGATGGCGCACCAAAAACATGCCGCATAATCAAGTGAATTTCCAGAAGGTCATGGCAATCTAACAGTTTTGAAAAGGGGCGGTTTATCATGTGTTGAAAATGTTTCCTGAGCTGTCTCTTACAGAGAAAGACCATATGGCCGCGACCATGTTCCCTTTTCAATGAATTGATCGGGTGAGATCCATTACCACCGCTCCCGTTTGAATGGGCGCCACCCCATTTAAGGTTCCCGCGTATGAACCGAGCTAGCAAAGGGAGCAGACGGATACGGGAAAGGAAGGAACATGGGACAAGCCATGGAATAATGGTCAGAATCAGACAGCTCCAGCTGAGTGACTGCCAAGAAATCCGTGATAGAAGAAGTGGGATTATTTAGTACGATCCCGTCTCGCAAACTCGCCACAGGGTGGGTCAACACCCTCAAACTGGATCAGTTGAGCCGGTCGTTACTGTCGTCTGCAAGTTGCTACTGACACCCCTTCTTCCTCTTATATCTCTCTGCTCTCCAACCCAAACTCCACCCCTCATAGCTGCCACGCTCTCTCCGTCTGACTTTTTGGATCTTGACCTGGAACCGAACCCTTTTGCCTATCGATTTTGTTTTAACTGAGCGCCTGTGAATAAGCTGGTTCCCGCGGCGAGGCTTTCGTTGGGCGCTGTAGAAATCTCGGAATTACGATACGATTACGATTACTGTATTTAGGCACTGGTGCTGTGATCTACAGTCTATGCGTCTCCCACAAAATTCCTCTGGCCTTGGCTGCACAGCTGTTCCACTACATGTAGACTGGATTACAGTACATGTAGACTGGATTACCTTGTCACGCAACCTACAGTACATAAAAATATCTTTGACCTGCTGGGTCGACCGGTCAAGGTATTTCGGTAAACTTGTTTATTAAGCGTCGCCTGGTCGCCATTCTTCTCTGAGCTCCTGGCATCCTTAATACTCGCTTGCTAGGCGCGCTACCTATTCGTTGTGTACTTATGTGCTTGTAACCTACAAGTATTAACCGGACCACGGATACTCGACCCCCATTATTCACCTGTAATCATCTTCGCCAAAGCTATGCAAAACATGTTTTACCGCCACAATGGAGTGACTTGGAGACATCGGGTCTTGTAGCTTCTATAAATTTCTTGGCAAGAGCCATCTTCAGAGCCGACTGTCGCTGCAAAGAGCTGTGAAGCTTACAGAATCTGAGTTGCTGGTACGCACACTTGCTATTCAACTTTTTATCATAAATTGATATAGCTCTAATACTTAGTGCAACGTTGTGCATTATTGAGTAGATTAGTTCTGCACGCACAGCTATTCTGTCTTTAATTTTTTTGAGGGAAACTGGGTAGAAGCGCTTCCTGTTATCTAGTTGTAACGCTTTGATTTCGCAATTTAAGATGTCGTACTGTGTGGCTTAGGTTGGAGTGCTCTCTTCTGCGGGTCGGGGTTTGAGTTGGAACCACCTCTTTCCTATAATTGTAACGCTATGTACCCGTTTCACATTTAGGATATATTGTGCTGCAATCAAGAAAGACTACTAACAACATCGAACAACGATGATCGGTCAAAGTGCTCGAGGATTAGCCTTGGTGAGTTGCTAATCTGAATATATGCAATTTAACTAACTTGATTGAATTGTATGTCTTTCAGTTCTGCGTCTGGGTTCGACTCACAACTCGTCATGTGAATTACGATTAGTTTTTTGAGCTAAGAGATCATGGCTATTCTGCAATCAAGGCTTTCATTGCATTGTTAGTTACCGAATGAGATACGTATATGCGCTTCAAACGAAGGTATTCCACCCTTGTTTTAATAGCGTTCATCCTATGGTTTAGAAACCTGAACATTTAGCTTCAGTATTCAGGGCAGATTTACTTTCATAGGTGCGAAACAGGCAGGAAGCTTTAAGCTCATATTCTGTCTTCTTGGCCAATTAATAAGTTTTCCATCCTACGTTGCGATTATCTGTTGGCTCATCAATAATCGTCTAACTTTATTGAAACATGCAGAGATGTAGATATATATTATCTCAACTCCGCTGTAGTCTTTACATTATTGTCTGTTATCATTATGTTTATGTTGTACTTTATTTATTTTAGTAATCATTATTTAGTGAAAAAACATAAATCGATGTCTGAAATATATCTAAGTAGACCAACAGCCGCGTTTTCATAAAACACACAGTGATGGGCAAAAACTACTTTAGAAGTAGTCAACTTCAACTACTTTAATTACATTTGTAGTGGCTCAACTTGGTGTTAGAACTAGTTTAAGAAAAAGTAGTTGACTACTTTGCAACTGCTTCTGTAACTACTTTTGTTCATGTCATAAAGTGGGAACTGAGTTGCTGGATAACGAAAACGTGTCGTAGCTATCATTAACATTCAGCTTAAAATAAGACACCGTGCCACATTCGGAGCACGAACACAATTAATTCATAATCAGACGACTGTTCTACACCCGGAAATACAACCAATCCAAGCCAACTCTGACAGAAACATGATTTGGAGACACAGGAAACAAATTGGTAAATATGCAACTGAGAAACTATCTTGTTGAAAAAAGTAGTTAGTTAACTACAAATACTTGCACTGAAAGGCACCTTAATTACGATTTATGGGCTGGTTAGATCAATAAATATTCACATTGCCACTATCCATCGACGTAAATTCTGTCATACCTGTATCATCAGATATTGTCTTGTGCAAATAAGTAAGTAATTAGTGATCATATCGGCTCTACTTCATTTGTCGGTTAGCTTGCCCGCTGCAGTATCATTTTGTCAGTTTAAAATTCAGCTTCCAACAACTGGCGATAAAACGCTGCGCAAACATCTTAGGCGCTGTCGGGCGATGCCCCTTGTTGCTGCAGAGCTCGAGGTAGCTGCCTATTTGTGTCTGTTGGGTAATCGGGTCCTAATCAAACTACCGATTTCTAACTGGCAAAACCTTTCCCCATTGTATGATCAATATAGAATTGGTTGAGAGCTGGCCTAGTAACCTGAAATGTGCGAGTTCGAACATCCCCGTTGTAATCAGTGTTTATGGACACAGTTGGCAACACTGCCTTGATTAGTTGTATTTCCGGGTGTGGAACAGCCGTCTGATTATGAATTAATTGTGTTCGTGGTCAGAATGTGGCAGGGTGTCTTATTTTAAGCTGAATGTTAATGATAGCTATTGCACGCACTATTACGGCATGAACAAAAGTAGTTACAGAAGCAGTTGCAAAGTAGTCAACTACTTTTTTTGAAACTAGTTCTCACAAGTTGCTAACCGAATGATTCATTTGACTTTTTGTAATTAGATAATAATAAAAAAATGGATTAACAGATAAATAAATTAATTAATTAAGTACAGCAAAACGTAAACATAATAGCAGTAACTTACTTTGCCCAGGTTTGTCTGATGGTGTGCCTGTTGGTCGGCACGATGCTGGTGGACGACGCAAGCGCCGACTGTTACGAAGACTGGAGCAGATGCACTCCGGGCACCTCGTGGTTGGGCTTTCTCTGGAAGAATTGCAACGACAGATGCATAGAGCTCGGCCACAGCGGAGGCGAGTGCCGCGATTCGCCAAGCGAGTGTTGGCGCAACAACAAGCAATGCTACTGCTGTTATCGGCGGCACTGCACAACCCTGACTTGAAAGGGGCTGCAGCTCGAACAGTTGATCAATTGTAAATAGGCAGGAAATGATGTTGTTGTTTTCATGTGCAAAACAATCAAAGAAACTTATATGTATAAAAACTTACACTTAAGTCTGTGAGTAACTCTATTTGCGCTTGGGAGCTACTAATCGTATTCGTAATTTGTTTCGCATTTCTTCTCTGCACAAAACAATTGTATGCCTTTATTCGCATTGAGACATCATTATTCACGCAACAGAGCCCTCTTGATTACGCTGAACGTCCCTATCTTCGTTGCTGATACGAAGACTGATTAGCTACATTTTCATCCGGAGCATATGCTCTCCGGGGACCAAGCGGTGGACGGCATTCTCTGTAAGAATTGCAACGGCAGATGTAAAGACCTCGGCTACAGCGAGGGGGGAAGTGCCGCGATTTGCCAAGCAAGTGTTGGTTGCTGCCCAGTAACAAGCAATGCCGCTGCTATTGACGGCAGAACTACGCAACCCTGACTTGAAGGGAGCTACATCTCGAGTAGAGCAGTGCAAGCATGGATCCTAACCAATAGGACCGTAGGCTTCCTAGCTGCTTAAGTTGGAATAATATATACTAACGCAACGCATTCTTCGATCGCATTCTGCTGCTGACCTTGTATGTTTGGCGATGAGCAGTCATAACTGTCTTTCGTTTAAAATGCCTTACATTCGAAAAAAATATACAAATTTGAAGCAAAAGTCAAGCTGCTACTTTGTAAGACATGGAAATTTTACACATAGGCTTTGCTTGTTAGTTATCGTGCATAGAAACCTGAGTACTAAAGCATAAACATTGACTATTACTGTTGTTTTAATGTTTGCAGAAGTACATATAGTAGAGTAAATATTGAGTCACAGAAGTCAAGGAAAGTATAATAGATTCAATCTAGTTAAACCAAACTGAACTCCAGTGTCATGAAAGATCAGACCAAGATGTCAAGCAGTCGTGGATTTGGGGTGGACTAGTAGTATCTAGTTTTAGAAAAAGTAGTTAACTACTCTTTAACTACTTTTGTAACTACTTTTGCTCATGCCACCAGATTGGAACTGAGTTGCTAGTAACTGGTGCGTCCAAAAGTTATTACTAATATTCATCTTAAAATAATTCTGAATAGGAGCACTTTATTAATTCATAGTCAGCGTACTATTGTATTACCGGAAATACAACTTATCGTTGTAGTGTTGCCAATAATTTGAAACACTGGAAACAAACTGGTATGCATGCAACAGAAAAACTCTGTTGCTGAAAAAGTAGTTAGCTAACTACAAATTGAGATTTTCTATATTAACTATTAGTTAAATCAACTTTTAAAAAATAGTTCAACTACTATTTATCAACTAAAGTAGTTAACTACTGCCCATAACTACAAATTTATACCTGGAGTAAAGCCTATTAGAGTCCCTAGGTAGAAGGTATTAAGGGCTTTCCCTTGCCTTCAGCGAAACGGGTCCCCAAAGGCAGAGGAGGTCTGAGGTGTTTCATAAACTTACATCGTAATCTGAGCTTTCTGAAAACCACCTTCATTACCGTTTTTGGGCTAGTTAGATCAGTAAATATTCACATTACCACTATCAATCAACGTAAACACCCCATGTCATACCTGTGTCATAAGTAAGTAATTAGTGATCATATGGTTCATGCCGCATTCGTTCGTTAGAATGCACACTACATTGCCATTTTGTCAAATTCAAGGTTAACTTTCAGCGGGAGATAAAACGCTGCGCAGTTTAGTAGCTCTAGAGAGGATGGGTCCTTCGATGATGACACCTGTACCCATACAGCTGCCTATTCTTATCTGGGCAATCTGGTACTGATCAAACTGGCTGATTTTTAACTCGCCAACCTTTCATCGTTATAAGATCAACATAAAATTAGTTGAGTGCTTGCCAAATAACCCGAAGTGTGCGAGTTCGAACTTCTCCGTTATTTTTATTGTGTAGTGACCTCGAGCAGTTGCTTTAACGCATTCATTATTTGACTTCTCGTCATTGACTTCTGGTTTTACTAAACGCCACTCAACCGAAACTCTGCTGACATCTCTCTACAACAAGCTTGTTTCTGCCATTTCTCATCAACAGGTTTCTTGCCTCTGTCTCCTTGGTACCTCTGCAGCCTTCGACACCATAGATCACAATATCTTACTCCACCGACTTTCAACCTGGTTTGGTTTTGCTGACACTGCTCTCCTATGGATACAGTCTTATCTCTCCTCCCGCTCTTTCTCTGTTAAACCTTCGGAAGCCTCTTCTAAGTCATGTCCTCTCACATGCGGAGTTCCACAAGGCTCCGTTCTTGGACCAAAAATCTTATCCTGATTCTTCCTCTTCCCCTTATCTCTCTTCTCGCTTCAATTTCAAACATCATCCACCGTAGCCGTCCGACTGTCTGAGTGCCTGACTCCTGGATCTTGACCTGGAACAAAACCCTTTTGCCTATCGATTTTGTTTTGACTGAGCGCCTGTGAATAAGCTGGTTCCCGCGACTTAGCTTTTGTTGAGCGCTGTAGAAATCTCGAGATTACGATTACGATTACGATTAGACAACTAAATAAATAAATAAATAAATAAATAAAGTAGAGCATGATATAAACATGATGGGTACTGCGTGTAACTTACTTTGCCTAGGTTTGTCTGATGTTATGCCTGTTGGTCGGTATGCTGCTGGTGGACGAGGCAAATGCCGGCTGTTACGAAGACTGGAGCAGATGCACTCCGGGCACCTGGTGGTTGAACTTTCTGTGGAAGAATTGCAACGACAGATGCAAACAGCTCGGCCACAGCGGAGGCGAGTGCCGCGATTCGCCAAGCAATTGTTGGCGCAACAACAAGCAATGCTACTGCTTTAAGGGCGGAAGTACGCCACCCCCGACTTGAATGGGCTACAACTGGAGCAGATCATGGATGGTAATCAATAGGACCATAGGTTTCGTAGCTGCTTAAGTTGTAACAATTTATGATAACTTGATGCAATTTTCAATCGTATTCTGCTGCTGACAATCTAAATCTGGCGATGTGTAATCATTGCTGTCTCTTTCAGTACAAAATGTCTTACATTCGTTAAAATATAACAATTTTAAAGCAAAATGGAAGCCGTTATTTTGCAAGACACTGCATGGAAATTTTACACATAAGCTTTGCTTATAAGCTATTGTGGATTGATATCTGAATAATAAAGCTAAAACATGGACTGTTGTTTTAATGTATTCCAAAGAATAAGACAAACTTAGCCTAGATCTAGTTAAACAAAATTTAAAAGAAATCCTACATCTACGCCTGTTAGTGACTCGTATTTGGGGATGGGGTCTTTGAGTCTTAATCGTGATATCTTCGCATTTCTCTTGCGCACAAAAAGCTAAGTCTGTCAATACTACTACTAACAATTATACAACAACTACTACTACTACTACTACTACTACTACTACCACTACCACTAACTTACTGCTACTACTACTTCTACTACTACCACTACTACTACTACTATACCTTATTTACCCCACAAACTGGGCAACAATTCCCTGAACACGGAAATTGGGGAACACAAAAACTTTTTATTTCTGAATATAAAGTCAATATCTTGACATATTTGGCATGCTCGTGTTATGGAGGTCGCGATCGCGTGAAGCTTTTCACGAATTTCGAAATATTAAGGGATGTTACCTTAGGGTGGAAATTGGGATCAGCTCTACGGCCCAACTGCAACCATAGTACCGAGGCCATAGTAAACGGGAAATGGGAACTAGAACAAAAGGCAGAAATCGGAGACGTTGTACTAATAACTGGATTTAGCAATGACGAACAATGACCTGCTACATCAAGATGAATATTAAATTCACCCATAATAACTATTTTAGAGGGGGAGGGAATCAAATATTCAAGTAATGACTAGAATTCATTAAGAAAATCAGTGAAAGAGGGACAGTGGACAATAAATATTTACAAGCATCACCTGTTTGTTGCCAGAAATGAAAGCAGCCGCAAGGATCACAAGTGACTTGGGTGAAGGAATAGACAAAGTGAATTTTTGCACTGGGAGGTATGACTTTAAAAGGAAGGCAGGCCCACACTACTGGACCGAGGCTAATTCAGCATAGCGAATGTTGGGGAGTAAGATCAGAAATCAATTCAGGTGTGTCACGAGTGAGACATCTTTAAATGGGAAGATAACGTATACTTAATCTGTTGGGTTTGATAACATCTATTTAACGAAGCCGTAATATCGAGGTGACTGACGTCAAAATAATCTGTAACTGAGAGTGTAGATTTATTGTTAACATAATAGCCGAGAAAATGGTGTCATACCCTGATGGTGACTTTGAAATATTCGGTAGATGTCGCAGCGGAGACGGCATGGGACCATTTTGATGAAAAAGGTTCGTTTAAGAGCGCAGAGAGAGAGATTTAGTGACAGAGACAGAGCTCCGTCCTTCGGAGGTGCACCAGCGTCACCAGATGGCCCGTGGGCCATCGGGTTCCGTCCTTCGGAGGAGACATAAGTTTGTGTAACGGAATTCTACTTCGAATTTTGGGTAGTCGTATGGGTGGGGTGTATGGTATGTGAAGAAGAACTATAATTTCCGTTCTGGATAAATATTATTTCCTATGTTGTACTTGCAGTATCTCTTAACATAAAATGTACAATTTTGTCGTAAAGTTAGTTTTTGTGAGAAGTAGAACAAAGAAAAATTGCACGTTATAAGACATTATAAACAATTTTTTGCTAATAATTTGTCATTGAGACTGCTCCGTGCTTAGCTTTCAATGGATATGTAAAGCCTGCCTACTTGCATAGCCTAAGTATCTTTATGGCATGTTGTGACGTCGTCAACCATGTGACCGTCAGAAGTCAGATGAAAGAAGGTCCTTTGGTTCCACGTTTTGGAAAAGAATGGCATCAGAAACTGCAACCCGCTGTAGTGAAACGGGAAATTTTGGCGTAAAACGGGTACAGTTAAAAATAAGCAAAGTTTCAACCTTAGGTTCCCAATTTGCATTCCAGAAATCCGAAAGTACTTTATTTCCGAAACGGGGAATTACCCGGTTCCCACGGGTCCCGGGTCGTGGGGCTGTAGTAATGCAAAGTTCCTCGGTTCCCACTCTCCACCAGTAGTAGTAGTAGTAGTAGTAGTGGTAGTAGTGCAGTGGCGTCGATCCTATGGGTGCTCCTGGGGCCCGGGCCCCGGCAATATTTTGAGCCTGGGGGCCCGGCCATTGCTTGGGCCCCGCAATATTTTAGCTGTAAAATCGGTACAAGGCAGCTCTGGACTGACAAAAGTTGTCATTCTTCACTTTAAGACTTTAGTAAACAATCCCAGTCCGTAATTTCCGATTGTACGTACCTCTCTAGGTATTGCTGTCTATGCCTACATTTGCTTAGGTAGACAAACGGACAGACAGAACGACAGATACATGAATATGTACTACAACAGTACATAATTATATGCAGGTCGACCAAGCGAAGTGAGTCACAAGCAGTTGGACATACAGACTTTAAGCCACACAGGTCGCGGGGGGAACAGATCTATAGCAATGTTTGACACAACCCTGAAAAATTAATGGAATGCAGGTCATACAACTTGCTCTCACATCAAGGCCATCGCCATCTGGATGTCATCTTCGACTAGTCAGGCAGTACAGATGCAAGCCGACCCGGTAAATTAGTCTCTTCAGTTACAAAACCATATACATGTACCTTATATACATATGGTTTTGTAATTATGGGGTGGATACATATATACCCATATTCGTATAGTCGCCCTTTATAATTATAATCCACACACAGTCTCTGCATCGCTAGCCGAGGAAAGCGCCCTCTGTTAAGTATATGGATATAAGATTTCGTTAATTTTGAACAAGTCAATATTGATGGTGAAATTGCACTTGTGGAGGTAGGCTCATCAGCCTTTCATCACTGTTTGGTGTAGATGCAATGAGGTTAAATTGAAAGCCAGTTACTTAGTTTCCCAAGGTTCAACTCCAGGTATAGAAAATTTTCCTAGTTGACTCAACTATCCGTCCCATCTGTAGAGGTACAAGAAAAGAATCACGTAAGCGGATTATATAGTGTGCTGACATCCGGTTATAAAGGAGTAATTAATAAATTTAGAGCGTTTTTGAGAGGTTATGCGAGGCGCTTTACAAATGCTGTATTACAACAATATGAAATGTAAAATATGAATTTGTTTTCATTTACACAGTCTGCATTTAAGGCAGGTGATTCAACTCTGTTCTGACACTGGAGTCTTAAACCAAGTTCAGTCATGGATGACAGAAAATGGATTGCTCCTAAACCCATCCAAAACTGAGTTTCTCCTTTTTGGAACCTCAGAGCAACTGACTAAATTTAATTCTTTGACTTCTGTCCATCTAGGCATCTGTGTCGTACAACGCAACTGTTCAACCCACAATTTGGGTGTTGTATTTGACTCCAACCTGTCATTCAATGAACGTATTAATTCTATATGTAGGTCTGCCCACTACCACATCCGTGATATCCGTAAAATTAGGCACCGCATTCCCTTCTCTACCCTGGTTTGTTTGGCTAATGCTCTAGTCTCCAGCTGTCTTGACTACTGCAACTCGCTTCTTACTGGCATTTCTAAAGCTAATTTGTTGAAGCTTCAAAGAGTCCAAAATACATTGGCAAGAGCTATCACTAAAACTCCAAAATATGAGCATACATCACCAATCTTAAATCGTCGCATTGGTTGCCCATAGAAAAGCGCATATTTTTCAAGACTGGACTAATTGTATTCAAGACTCTACATTTCAGCCAACCTCGCTATCTTCGCTCTGTTCTGACTCCCAAGACTTATCTCTACTCGACCAGGTCTTCTAGATATGTAAATCTGACTATTCCGTGGACAAGAACAGCTCTTGGAAGGCGTGCCTTTTCTGTCGTTGGTCCTAGACTCTGTAACTCTCTTCCGACAAATGTTCGCTCGGCAAAGTCTGTTTCGGCCTTCAGACCTCGACTAAAAGCTCACCTCTTCCTGAACTCATTTCCTCCGTAGGCTGTCTCTGTGTCTTCTGGACTCCTCTTAGGCTTTTCGACCCGGACTCACCATGGAATTTGACTTGGACAATGATTTTTTTTAGCAGCGACCATCGAATGATGACTTGAGCATTATTACATTGACGCTATAGAAGTTCTTAGATTAGATTAGAGTGATAAAAACTGAAGTAGATGACAGGCAATCTGAAACCTACAATAGCGGCTAAGTTTGCTAGAAGAAGCACAATCAGGAAGAACATTTTGGGCAAGCTCATTTTCGAATAAATAATTATGTGCTCATTTTGCGCTGCTTTAGCATTACTGCCATATAACTGCTGTGTATAGGCCTACTTAAGTTGACATTCCATTGTAAATAATATTAGCGACATTTCTCATTGTTTGTCTTCCGAGCTTTGGGCTTTGCGTCTGTCTGCATTAGGCCTACTTCGATCTTGACCCCCATACCAGGGTCTTTGCCCCTGAAGCCCAATAGGGCTTCGCATTCAGACCCCATTATAGGACCGGGCCCCCCCAATGTTTACGACGGATCGACGCCTCTGTAGTAGTGGTAGTGGTAGTAGTGGTAGTGGTAGAAGTAGTAGTAGTAGTCCTCGTCGCCTATTTCGGTCCATAGTTCATATCATCACACCTTTAATTTTTCTGTTCTAGTCTATTCCACATATATGTCCGAATAAGCCCAGTTTTCGTCTTATTATTGTTTGCATTAGATCTTCAATCTTCACATGTGTCACCTTCATTGTCCAATTCAAATGTAATATTCTCCTATAACAACATATCTCGAATGCCCGTATTTTATCTCGGTCAGTCCTTTTTATTGTCCAAGTCTCGCGGGCATGGAGAACTGAAGTGAACACACATGTTTTTAAGACAGTTAATTTGGTCTGGTGACTCATTTTCTTGCTCTGCTAGATATTGTTGAATCCTGCCATAACTCCTTTTGCCTATGCTATTCATGCCCTTATTTCTTTTGAACAGTCGTTGTCCAATGCTAGAACACTGCCTGAGTACCCAAAATTCCTTTACATTTTCAATCACCTCATCTTGCAGTTCTATTTCTTGTGTCTATTGTCTCCTTGCAAAATACCATTGTCTGTTTTGGTCTGACCAGAAGGGGCGACAACGCGAGCAGAGCGGTGCAAGCGTGGATGCTAACGAATTTAAATTGACCCCAGTTTTCCTGTCGGTGTGTAAGAATTACGATCTCGATTTTTCTTACCTGTTATAAAAACTGGCAACAGAAGTCGCCAGTGTATTAAAGACGTACTAGACGTACACTAGATGTACTGCCGACATCTAGTGTCAGTTTTTGCAACTGCTTCAGTAGAAGGTCAAAGAGTGTTAAACCATGATGATGATGACGACAGACATACACGACTCCTACTGTTGTGCTAATGGAAGACTCAGTGAGCGGATGTAAAAACTCGCAGTAGATGTCGCCAGTATATTAAAAACTTAAATAATCCCCAACTTTAAGCAGACTAGCTCTATTGTATGCGTATTTTCAGTTGGCGAGGAAGGTAACAGTTCTATTATAAGCAGTTACTAAGTGACCGTTGATTTAGGTGGATTTTTACCCATTTCAATGCATCAGTTGCTACATTTGCAGAGGACTTTAATAAAGTTAATCGTCTGCGGCTCTGAAAACGATGAGATTTTAGCCCAAAATAATATCCGTAAAACTTGCCTTGTTCATTCATTCATTCATTCATTCATTCATTGAGTTATTCATTCGTTCGTTTGTTTATTAGGTTCGTTTGTTCTTTCATTTGTTCAGTCGTTCGATTGCTAGTTAATTAATTAATTCATTCATTCATCCGTTCATTCGTTTGTTAATTAAATAATTACTTAATCATTTATGCATTCAGTTGCATATCCGCAATAATGGGCTACTGAATAAAGGTCTCTTATATTTTAGATATAGTGAATTGCTGTATTTGAAATGCATTTGATCTCTAATTATGTGTCGCATATTTTGAATATTTACTTGGTTAAGCAATGATAAACATCGACAATATGGGCCTGATGTTATGCGTACAATGACTATACAGAGGCTCATGTTGGTTATGACAAACATCATAGCCTGTTAGGGCGTACAAGCACACATAATATTGTGTACGCATATGTACTCTACCATAATATTATGTACTCTACCATTGGTACTCTACCATATTATTATGTAATCTACCATATGCACTCCACCATATTATTATGTACTCTACCATATGTACTCTACCATATGTACTCTACCGTATGTACTCTACCTTACGTAATCCTCTTCTCTTCAGATACAAGGTGGAGATCGCTGGAAGTCTAGGTGCTAATACAGAAAGCATCTGGAGAATTTAAAATATTCTTTCGACTGTAGTTGATTTTTGAACTCATGTACAGCGTCCTTTTATTCGGTCTCGGCTGTGCTACGGCGCTATATAGATTTTCTTATTCTTATTCTTATTATTATTATTTTTGGAATTATGGCCAGAACTCCAGACCGGAAACTGTCCAGTTTGTGTTCAAATCATTCGGCGAAGAAATGCCTTGATGCATTGTCTTTGCATCCGATGCTGTATGAGATTCAAGACCTACCTACCTACAATTGCAATAGAAGGTAGGTAGGGTAACTGCATTAGCTACCCCTTTCCTTATATAGGTTTCTTAAATACCATATATACATAATCTGAAGCCATGAAGTCAATATGCAGTCTAAATTCGACCGTACACAAGATCATACACTGCTATTTTAAAAGACTATAACTATTCATAGGACCAAACGAAACAGTTTATTGTAAAAAGGAGCACATTGTGGAGGAGGAATCGTTCATGCATATGGTACGCCTTCGCTGCGCCACTGTCTTGGTTAGCTACATTGGTTGAAGCTTACGTCAGAGAACCTCTGTGCGTGAGGATGCCGGTTCACATACCGATCGTGGCGATATAATTATTCCAGAGATTTAAATTTCCGAATAGCACGGTTCGTGCACGGGGACCTTAAATGGCGTCGGCCCCATTCAAACGGGTAGCGGTGCAAAAATATCTCACCCGATAAATTCATTGAAAAATGAGCAGAGTCGCTATATAACACCGTGTACATTTACATTTAGATTTGGTTTCCTAAACCTACCAGTGGCGCGTAAACCAACGAAGAAAGAGGAGGAAGAAGAGTAGGAGAGAAGTCTGACTAATCATTTCTCACTCTAAAGCTTACATATACTGTATGTATATATATATAATGTACATATATATAGTGACGGTCATCGGCCTCACTTCTTCTGCGCTAGACGGTTTCCCGAGGCGTTTGTTAAACAAGCAACTTTCACCAGGACGACCATCACCACCGCCCGGCCTATTATTCAGTCCGCGAGTTAAGACTCCTAAGGTCTTCAAGAGACGGAATCTTTAAAAGTCGTTAAGTTCAACTTTTATTAGACGAACAGCATCGAAATACCAGGCTACTCAGAACTAACCACGAATTTCTACTCGTAACTGCTCGACCATCGGGGTGGGTAGGTAGGTAGGGTAACTGCATTAGCTTCTCCTTTGCTTATATAGGTTTCTTAAATACCTGACATGCACTAAAGACCTTATAAAACTAAGACACCACAGGCGCAAGCTCGCTCGGCCGAGAAGAGAAATAGATACAGGGAGTAGCCTATACCTCTGCAATATATATACACATAAATATATATATATATATACAGGGATAAAATTTCTTGAAAAATTTGTATATATATAAACACACATGCATGCATATACATACATATAAACATACGAAGATGGAAGAGGAAGAGGAGTAGGAAATAAGTGTAACTAATCAGTTTTCACTGTAAAGCTTATATGAAATTTCGCCCACATATGTATACCTGCCTTTTAAACTTATTTTGCCGAATCTTATGTGCCTTATATGACGTGTCGACTTCATTTATGTAATGACTGTGTTGTGTCTGACGAATCAAAGTCACTTGCATTTTAAATAAACAGGCGTCACCATCATCAGCGAAGCGAGGCAATTTGCATGGTCGTGATCCGCCCTCGAGTGTTTACAACCCACTGGGTAGGACAAGGGAAAATCCGTGGCGCCAGAGAGGATCGTAGGCGGGTTGCGGTGGATAAGCAAGTTGGAACATCAGATGAGTATCGAGACTTGAGCTGAATGACAAGACAGTCAGCAAAGCGGACGTAAGTGGACAGCTAATTTTAAACTTTCGGACCATTCACCGAGATGACACTGAGTCCATTCCGTCCGCCGTGGGGGCACGGTTGATAATAGCTCATCGTTTCGACAACGAAATAAACCAATCCAACCTAATTTTATCCACCTAGTAGTTTGCCAGTCCGGAGACTGTCCAGTTTGTGCTCAGAGCATTCGGTGAAGGACTGTAACACGTCAGACAACACGTCAGCGACATCTAACATTTGGATCAGGAAGTACAAGTTTTAAGGAGTCCCACCTGGATGCATTATCTTGACGACAGACGCAGTACGAGAATCAAGAGCTCTGCAAATGGAAGTTTATCTGTTACCATAATCGACCTAAAATACTGTTGATAGAACATAAACTGATATTCTTGAAATGAATACAATCAGAGAATCAAATGAGACAGTTTATCATAAAAGAAAGCATATTGTGAAAGAGGATTCTTTCATCCATAGAGTGGACTTATACATTGCGCTGAATTTGGTTTAAAATTTAAACTTTAAATTTCTAAACCCTCCTCAGTGGCGTGTGAACCAACGAAGAAGAAGAAGAAAGAAGAAGAAGAAGAAGAAGAGGAGGCAGATGATAAAGAGAAAGCGGAGAAAGGAGAAGTAGGAAGAAAAGGAGACTGTTGAAATAATTAAATTCAACAGCCTTTATTATCAGCGATGGCTCTCTTTTGATTTAATTGGGCAGTTGTTAGCAATAGTTTTGGTGTCAATCCCTAAAAGACAGGGTACATGTCGCCAATAATTAAGTCGGATAACACCCAAGGTTATGTTCTCACAACGTTTCATATTTGTTCTTAATTTTTGTTAATAACAAAAAATTTTCTGTAATAGTAAAAACGTAAAACAGCATAAAAGATAGGAGAACACTAGTTTTCAAAACTTAGTGATGAAAGCTTTAGATGAAAGTTTTGATTAAAGCTTCGGAGACTATAAAGGGTCTTCAAAAAACTTGAATGTCTGATAAAGCCCAGATAAAGCGTATAAGCGAGCAAAAAGTTAGAATCTGCAGTTTTGAGGGAAGATTTTAACGGCCTGCCACCGTCTTGATACCTCCTAAGGAATGAGAAGGAAAAATATATGTTCCCCAATGTTAAAACCGATCTCTGCCACTGATCATGCACTCCTATATATTAGCATAGCTATTTTAAAAAAGTCCATGAACTGATGATCTTTAGCTCCAACGCTTACGTAAGATTTGGTCTAGTTGGTTATTAGTCAGCCTTTTAAAATAACGATGACTAGAGCAGACCCTCTATACTGCAAATCTTAAATACTTCTGAAAGCATGTTTACTAAGGTGAAATCGAATGCGTGATTGTGTCCAGCGATCCATAACTACCTACGTTTCAAATAAACAGGTATGAAAACTAGAGCATAGATCTACTTCCGCATCTGAATCAGATTGGCCTGTCATCATTATATGACCAATACATAATTGGTTGAGAGCTAGTCATGTAACCTGAATTGTGCGGGTTCGAGTCTCCCTCGAGACGGTTACTGTGTAAGGAACTTCGAGCAGATGAGTAACAATCCCGCAGGTGCTTAGGGCCATCGTTAAACGTTTGGTCATTAGATAGTTGGTCATAAGTTCTCTAACCAATCCATATCTCCAGTGCACCTGGACTCTGGAACGGTCTCCCTTCTGAATTTCGTAAATTCTCTGCTTCTTTATTCCTTCTGTCATTCACTCTTATCTGTTACTCATCAGGTATTCCATTCAAAAATGAAGTCTCACCTTTCCAAGAAATCCCAGCCTGATCAATCAAATCCTCTGTCTTCCCATTTCTCTCAGCTTAAACATAATTCACCCTAACTTCCTCCCCTCCACTCTGGTCTCCTGGCAACCGGACTTTGTTCTTGACATGGCATCTTTGGACTAACCAAGGATGCCTACAAACATACATACATACATACATACATACATACATACATACATACATACATACATACATACATACATACATACATACTTACTAACATACATACATACATACATACATACATTAGGTACAGCATTACATAAACATCACTTCATGTATTACATTACTTTACACATACATACATACTTACATACATATATACATACATACATACATACATACATACATACATACATACATACATACATACAAACATACATACACTGCCTGTGTCTGTTCTGTGGTGTGTCTGTTGGTCGCTGTGATTCTGGTGGACAAAGCGGCTGTTACGATGACTGGAGCGAGCAGATGCTCCCACTTCGATCACCCAATGGTTGAGCAACATTCTCTGGTCGGAGTGCAACGAAGGATGCAAGGATCTCGGCCACTGAAAAAAATTTCTGCCTTTATTAAGCGCCACTATCTATCGACTATGCATCAATCGATGGCGCTGAGCAATTGTGACTTGTTCGAGGTTCCTACCCAGAAACCGTCTCAGAGGAGGCTCGAACCCGTACTCTCCGTGTTACAAGCCGAGCGCTCGAACCAATCGACTACCATGCCCCCACAGTACGTAGACGTATGCCGGTCCATGTTTGTTTACATGAATCAAGACATATGCAGAATAAGGTATATATAGATACAGATAGAGATACAATACAGATCAAATGCAGGTAGAAATACAGAGTTGATGCATTCAGAGCATCGCATTTGTCTAGAGAATAAATACATTATGCAAAACTCGGATTCTGACACTTTTGTATCATTATCGAACTCGTGGACCCTATAAGCTGATTCCGATTCGAGGAGTGACTCAGCCATAGAGTGTGTGGTCGGCATGACGACCAGAGTATCAAAACCTATTGGCTATACTTCATTTCTGATAAACGGCTACACTTGTTTATAGAGAAAACTTCCTGGTCAAGCATTCCAAAGGGCAGCCGTGGTAAAGGTTCTCACCCGATCAGTTCATTGAAAAATGAGCAGGGTCGAAGCCATATGGTCGCTATAGATAAAATGCGTGCAGTTACATTTACACGGTAAAGCGGATTACGCGTTAAAGCAAAAATATTCTGTCTACCATATCGTCTGCAGCCTGCTCTCTAGGTACTGGTGATGCGTCCTGCCGTCTATGCGTCTCCCAAAATATTCTACTAGGCTTAACTGAACAGCTCATGCGGTAAATGTAGACGGAATTTCCTAGTGACGCAACTTGCTTAAAATATCTTTGACTACTGGGTTGACCGGTTCGGGTATTTTGGTACACCATTTTTATTACCCTTCGTTGAGTCAGAAATCTGCACTGAATTACTGACTTTAGTGCTGCTTGTTGTGTTCCCTTTGAGACATACCTGCAACCAACGATTGCTAACCGAACCACCGATCCTCCACCCACATTAATCATCTACAAACAGCTTTGTGACTGTTTTGCAGTAGGTGTTTTCACAGTCACACTTCATTGACTTCAAAACATCGGCCTGTTTTGAATTGTATAAATGTCTTAAGAACAGCCATCTTCAGAACCGACTGTCGCTGCTAGGAACCACACAGTTTACAGAATCAATTTACAGTTGCTGGTACGTACACTTTCTATTCAATTTTTTGTCATAAACTTATATAGCACCATTTCTTAATGCAATGTTGTGCATTTTTGGGTGGGTTGGATCTGCGCGCACCCCTATTCAACGTCTTAAACCTTCTTCTTCGAGGGATTGGACTAAAAACGCTTTCTTTATTCCAATTGTAACTCTTCGAATCAGCAATTTAAGATGTCTGCCGTATTGCGTTATCATTTGTGTAATGAATTTATATAGCGTAACTACTTCTTGCAACGTCGTACAGTTTAAAATTGTGATTCCAGTTGCACGGCATAACCTCGCTTTAAATCGACGTCTTCTGCTGGTTAGGGACGATAAGTGCACCTTTATTCAACGTCTTAAAACTTTCACTTTCTCAGGGAATTAAGCTGGGAGTGCTCTCATCCGTGGGTATTATTATTATTATTATTATTATTATTATTATTATTATGTTATAAGAATTGGGCTGGGAGAAATTATTATTTCTCTGTAATTGTAACGCTTCGAAACTGTTTCACATTCAGGATATATCGTGCTGCAGGGACAATTACTGACAACTTCAGCCAACGATGAATAATCGAAGCGCTACAAGATTAGCTTCGGTGAGTGTAATTGTAAACGAATACATATGGACAATCTACTGCAGAAAGAAACCTGAATGAATAGTATGCCTTTCACGTCTGCGACCGAGGTTCGAATCCTAGTGAGTGATGTGAAAGTGACAATTCGTTTTCGAGCAAAGTGGTCTTGACTAAATTGCAAAAAGGCAGTCCTGTTGTTCGATTGTTACTTAGTTGTTGAGACGCATGTGCATCAAACGAAGACATCGTACATTTACCTGCTGAATAACTAACCTCCTCTGCTATGGTCTAGAAAAGATTCGTCTTCATTTGTCCGTGAAACCTAAGGGTCATATTATTGCGTTGGGCCAATTCTTAAGTCCTGGCATCCAGCGGTGAAAGGCTGGCTCGTTAGAAAGCGGCGGATTTGATGTATATACTAATTATGGTCTACTTTATATCATCCGCATGGCACTCTTGACATTACTATATGTAATTTTTATCGTGAGATGCATAATATTTGTTTATTTATTTGCTTATAACTATCTAATAATGGAACACCAGTCGATGGTTGAAATAGTGTATAAATCTACTTCTTGTTTGCATCAGATTGGCCTGCCATCGTTGCATGACTAATATAATAATAATAATATAATAATAATAATAACAATAATATATAATTGAGAGCTAGTCTTGTAATGCGAGTAGCCCGGGTTCGAGTCTCACCGAGACGGTTATGCCCACTGTATAAGGAACTTCAATCAGTTCATTCATTATTGCGGAGCTGCCTAATGTGATCGATAGACGCTTCGTCATTACGTAGTGGTGATAAATAAATAAAAATAATAAATACATAAGCAAAATAAATAAATATATAAAGTATTTATGTATACAAATAAATATTTATAAAAATACATAATAACATGCATACATAGATACACGGATACACACAAGTTCAAACATACACACAAACAAATGCATAAATACATATATGCATACAAGAATAAATACCTACGTACATACATTATATATTACATTGCATTGCATTGCGTAGGTCTGTCTGGTGGTGTGTCTGTTGGTCGGCACGATGCTGGTGGACGAGACAAGTGCCGGCTGTTACGATGACTGGAGCAGGTGCTCTCCAATTACCAAGTGGTTAGGCGGCATTCTCTGGAAGAAGTGCAAGGAAAGATGCATACAGCTCGGCAAGAGAGGAGGCGAGTGCCGCGATTCGCCAAGCAAGTGTTGGTGGCTGCCCAGAAACCAGCAATGCTACTGCAATTAACGGCGGGACCACGAAATCCTTACTTGAAGTGGGCTACAAATGGAACATTTGAGTGCTTGTAATTAGACATGGAATAATCCTGTTGTTTTAATGTTTTTAATGTGCAAAAACAATCAAAGAAGCTTATATGCATTAAATGAAAGCTTACATTTTAGTCTGTGTCTGACGTTTTGCGGTCGGGGGCTAATTTTTCGGATTTTTTAGCGCACAAAACAACTGTCACTATTAACGCTGAGACCCTTTATTCACGGGCCATTTTTATTATCAATATAACTATTCATTCATATTGTCAAAGTCTTCGCAGTCGATGACTACACCAAATGGGACTCCAGTAACCTAAATTAAAACTTCTATAGCGCCGAAGCTTCTTCCACAACGCATTGACCGATGGCGCACCAAAAACAAGCCGCATAATCAAGTGAATTTCCAGAAGGTCATGGCAATCTAACAGTTTTGAAAAGGGGCGGTTTATCATGTGTTGAAAATGTTTCCTGAGCTGTCTCTTACAGAGAAAGACCATATGGCCGCGACCATGTTCCCTTTTCAATGAATTGATCGGGTGAGATCCATTACCACCGCTCCCGTTTGAATGGGCGCCACCCCATTTAAGGTTCCCGTGTATGAACCGAGCTAGCAAAGGGAGCAGACGGATACGGGAAAGGAAGGAACATGGGACAAGCCATGGAATAATGGTCAGAATCAGACAGCTCCAGCTGAATGACTGCCAAGAAATCCGTGATAGAAGAAGTGGGATTATTTAGTACGAGCCCGTCTCGCAAACTCGCCACAGGGTGGGTCAACACCCTCAAACTGGATCAGTTGAGCCGGTCGTTACTGTCGTCTGCAAGTTGCTACTGACACCCCTTCTTCCTCTTATATCTCTCTGCTCTCCAACCCCAAACTCCACCCCTCATAGCTGCCACGCTCTCTTTGTCTGACGTTTTGGATCTTGACCTGGAACCGAACCCTTTTGCCTATCGATTTTGTTTTAACTGAGCGCCTGTGAATAAGCTGGTTCCCGCGGCGAGGCTTTCGTTGGGCGCTGTAGAAATCTCGGAATTACGATACGATTACGATTACTGTATTTAGGCACTGGTGCTGTGATCTACAGTCTATGCGTCTCCCACAAAATTCCTCTGGCCTTGGCTGCACAGCTGTTCCACTACATGTAGACTGGATTACAGTACATGTAGACTGGATTACCTTGTCACGCAACCTACAGTACATAAAAATATCTTTGACCTGCTGGGTCGACCGGTCAAGGTATTTCGGTAAACTTGTTTATTAAGCGTCGCCTGGTCGCCATTCTTCTCTGAGCTCCTGGCATCCTTAATACTCGCTTGCTAGGCGCGCTACCTATTCGTTGTGTACTTATGTACTTGTAACCTACAAGTATTAACCGGACCACGGATACTCGACCCCCATTATTCACCTGTAATCATCTTCGCCAAAGCTATGCAAAACATGTTTTACCGCCACACTGGAGTGACTTGGAGACATCGGCTCTTGTAGCTTCTATAAATTTCTTGGCAAGAGCCATCTTCAGAGCCGACTGTCGCTGCAAAGAGCTGTGAAACTTACAGAACCTGAGTTGCTGGTACGCACACTTGCTATTCAACTTTTTATCGTAAATTGATATAGCACTAATACTTAATGCAACGTTGTGCATTATTGAGTAGATTAGTTCTGAACGCACAGCTATTCTGTCTTTAATTTTTTTGAGGGAAACTGGGTTAGGAGCGCTTTCTTTTCTCTAGCTGTAACGCTTTGATTCAGCAATTTAAGATGTCGTACTGTGAGCCTTAGGCTGGAATGCTCTCTTCTGCGGGTCGGGGCCTTGGGCTGGAACCACCTCTTTCCTATAATTGTAACGCTATGTACCCGTTTCACATTTAGGATATATCGTGCTGCAATCAAGAAAGACTACTAACAACATCGAACAACGATGACCGGTCAAAGTGCTCGAGGATTAGCCTTGGTGAGTTGCTAATCTGAATATATGCAATTTAACTAACTTGATTGAATTGTATGTCTTTCAGTTCTGCGTCTGGGTTTGACTCACAACTCGTCATGTGAATTACGATTAGTTTTTTGAGCTAAGAGATCATGGCTATTATGCAATCAAGGCTTTCATTGCATTGTTAGTTACCGAATGAGATACGTATATGCGCTTCAAACGAAGGTATTCCACCCTTGTTTTAATAGCGTTCATCCTATGGTTTAGAAACCTGAACATTTAGCTTCAGTATTCAGGGCAGATTTACTTTCATATGCGCGAAACAGGCAGGAAGCTTTAAGCTCATATTCTGTCTTCTTGGCCAATTAATAAGTTTTCCATCCTACGTTGCGATTATCTGTTGGCTCATCAATAATCGTCTAACTTTATTGAAACATGCAGAGATGTAGATATGTATTATCTCAACTCCGTTGTAGTCTTTACATTATTGTCTGTTATCATTATGTTTTGCTGTACTTTATTTATTTTAGTAATCATTATTTAGTGAAAAAACATAAATCGATGTCTGAAATATATCTAAGTAGACCAACAGCCGCGTTTACATAAAACACACAGTGATGGGCAAAAACTACTTTAGAAGTAGTCAACTTCAACTACTTTAATTACATTTTTAGTGGCTCAACTTGGTGTTAGAACTAGTTTAAGAAAAAGTAGTTGACTACTTTGCAACTGCTTCTGTAACTACTTTTGTTCATGTCATAAAGTGGGAACTGAGTTGCTGGATAACGAAAACGTGTAGTAGCTATCATTAACATTCAGCTTAAAATAAGACACCGTGCCACATTCGGAGCACGAACACAATTAATTCATAATCAGACGACTGTTCTACACCCGGAAATACAACCAATCCAAGCCAACTCTGACAGAAACATGATTTGGAGACACAGGAAACAAATTGGTAAATATGCAACTGAGAAACTCTCTTGTTGAAAAAAGTAGTTAGTTAACTACAAATACTTGCACTGAAAGGCACCTTAATTACGATTTATGGACTGGTTAGATCAATAAATATTCACATTGCCACTATCCATCGAAGTAAATGCTGTCATACCTGTATCATCAGATATTGTCATGTGCAAATAAGTATGTAATTAGTGATCATATCGGCTCTACTTCATTTGTCGGTTAGCTTGCCCGCTGCAGTATCATTTTGTCAGTTTAAAATTCAGCTTCCAACAACTGGCGATAAAACGCTGCGCAAACATCTTAGGCGCTGTCGGGCGATGCCCCACAGAGCTCGAGGTAGCTGCCTATTTGTGTCTGTTGGGTAATCGGGTCCTAATCAAACTATCGATTTCTAACTTGCAAAACCTTTCACCACTGTATGATCAATATAGAATTGGTTGAGAGCTGGCCTAGAAACCTGAAATGTGCGAGTTCGAACATCCCAGTTGTAATCAGTGTTTATGGACACAGTTGGCAACAATGCCTTGATTGGTTGTATTTCCGGGTGTGGAACAGCCGTTTGATTATGGATTAATTGTGCTCGTGCTCAGAATGTGGCAGGGTGTCTTATTTTAAGCTGAATGTTAATGATAGCTGTTGCACGCACTTTTACGGCATGAACAAAAGTAGTTACAGAAGCAGTTGCAAAGTAGTCAACTACTTTTTCTGAAACTAGTTCTCACAAGTTGCTAAGCGAATGATTCATTTGACTTTTTGTAATTAGATAATTATGAAAAAATGGATTAACAGATAAATAAATAAATAAATTAAGTACAGCAAAACGTAAACATGATAGCAGTAACTTACTTTGCCCAGGTTTGTCTGGTGGTGTGCCTGTTGGTCGGCACGATGCTGGTGGACGAGACAAGTGCCGATTGTTACGAAGACTGGAGCAGGTGCACTCCGGGCACCTCGTGGTTGGGCTTTCTCTGGAAGAATTGCAACGACAGATGCAAAGAGCTCGGCAAGAGCGGAGGCGAGTGCCGCGATTCGCCAAGCGAGTGTTGGAGCAACAACAAGCAATGCTACTGCTTTATTAACGGCGGCACTACAAAACCCTGACTTGAAAGGGGCTGCAGCTCGAACAGTTGATTAATTGTAAATAGGCAGGAAATGATGTTGTTGTTTTCATGTGCAAAACAATCAAAGAAACTTATATGTATAAAAACTTACACTTAAGTCTGTGAGTAACTCTATTTGCGCTTGGGAGCTACTAATCGTAGTCGTAATTTGTTTCGCATTTCTTCTCTGCACAAAACAATTGTATGTCTTTATTCGCATTGAGACATCATTATTCACGCAACAGAGCCCTCTTAATTACGCTGAACGTCCCTATCTTCGCTGCTGATACGAAGACTGGTTAGCTACATTTTCATCCGGAGCAGATGCTCTCCGGGGACCAAGCGGTGGACGGCATTCTCTGGAAGAATTGCAACGGCAGATGCAAAGAGCTCGGCTACAGCGAGGGGGGAAGTGCCGCGATTTGCCAAGCAAGTGTTGGTTGCTGCCCAGTAACAAGCAATGCCGCTGCTATTGACGGCAGAACTACGCAACCCTGACTTGATTGCAGGAAGCTACATCTCGAGCAGAGCAGTGCAAGCATGGATCCTAACCAATAGGACCGTAGGCTTCCTAGCTGCTTAAGTTGGAATAATATATAATAACTCAACGCATTCTTCGATCACATTCTGCTGCTGACCTTGTATGTTTGGCAATGAGCAGTCATAACTGTCTTTCGTTTAAAATGCCTTACATTCGAAAAAATATACAAATTTGAAGCAAAAGTCAAGCTTCTACTTTGTAAGACATGGAAATTTTACACATAAGCTTTGCTTGTTAGTTATCGTGCATAGAAACCTGAGTACTAAAGCATAAACATTGACTATTACTGTTGTTTTAATGTTTGCAGAACCGTAACAGAAACTTAGCCTAAATAAACAACAAAGTGCTTCTAAGTGACTCTTTTTGCGAACGACGGCTCTTAATCGTATATGTAATCGTCTTCGCATTTCTTTAGAAACGCACAAAAAGCAAAATCTATCATCATCGTCATCATCATCATTATCATCATCATCATCATCATCACCACCATCATCATCATCATCATCATCATCATCATCACCATCATCATCGTCATTATCATCATCATCATCAACAACAACATTTTTACTTCTGACACCATTACTCCTGGAACGGCGCCGTTTTTGTTTCAGTTGCTCTTTTGCGTATCCACTCTTATTGTCGAGAGGTCTCGCGGTCTCATTGACTGCCTCCAAATGGGAATCCGATGACCAAAACAAATATATCCTCCCAAGCGATCTTCTTAGCCAGAATTTAATTCTCTTTCGAAATTTGCCAGCAGCGTCTAAGGACAATAGGAAAACGCTGCGTGGTCGCTCGAGGAATTATGGGCGTTATTTGGGTTGCGAATGCAGTCATATTTACACAGTTACATGCTGTTTTAATTCGTATGCTATTAAACTTAACCTTGGAGAAGCATGGTTCCAGTGCGCAAGGGATACGTTTGAGACTCCATCTGAATGATCTGAATTTAGTGAATTTTTAGTGAATTCAAATTCACAATTACTCTTAAATTTACACTTGAACGCAATAACCCCTCACCCCCCAAATCCACGACTGCTTGACTTCTTGGTCTGATCTTTCATGACACTGGAGTTCAGTTTGGTTTAACTAGATTGAATCTATTATACTTTCCTTGACTTCAGTGACTCAATATTTACTCTACTATATGTACTTTACCTTTCGAAATCCTCTTGTCTTCAGATACAAGGTGGAGATCGCCGGAAGTCTAGGCGCTAATACATGAAGCATCTGGAGAATTGGAATTATGGGCCAGAACGCCAGACCGGAAACTGTCCAATTTGTGCTCAAAGCTTTCGGCGAAGGACTGCAACACGCGAGACAACAACCAGCGACTTCTAACCTCTAAATCGGGACGTACGACCTTTAAGCAGCTCTAAGTTTATGTAGCGGCTTTGCATCCGACGCTGTGTGAGAATCAAGAGCTGTCGATGTGGCAGTATACCTGAAAATATTATTTCAATAAGTAGTCTAAATTCGACCGTAACAAATCCATTCATTGCTATTTCTTAAATGACTGTAATTATTCATAGGACCAAACGAAACAGTTTACGATAAAAAGGAGCATACGGAGGAAGAGGGATAGTGCATGCGTATAGTAGACCTTCGTTCCTCTAATTGCTTAGTCAGTAATGTTGCTTAAAGCGTAAGTAGGCGCCTCCATGCTTGAGGATGCCGGTTCACATACCGATCGTGGCTATATAATTATTTCAGAAATTTAAATTTCTGGATAGCACGGTCCGTACACGGGGTCCTTAAATGACGTGGGCTCCATTCAAACGGGTAGCAGTGCAGAAGGATCTCACCCGATAATTTATTGAAAAATTAGTAGGGACGAGGCCCATCGGGCGCTATAAAAACCGTGTACATTTACATTTAGATTTGGTTTTCTAAACCTACCAGTGCCGCGTAAATCAACGAAGAAAGAGAAGGAAGAGGAGTAGGAACGAAGTCTGACTCTTCATTTCTCACTCTAAAGCTTAAAGGAAATTTGATACATGTATCTGCATACAGGGATGAAAGTTCAATTAAGCTCTCTCTCTCTCTCTCTCTATATATATATATATATATATGTATATATATATATATATACATATATATATATAGTTTAAACTACATTGATTATATTCAAATTTTATAACAATATAACCAATGTTACATAAATATTAGGCTGACGAAATTTTTTAAACAAATATAATTGTATTACAAATATATAATTGTATAAATAGGCAAAAGTGCGCTGTAATTTAGACGAAACAGTTTTTTAGTAGCAAAATTATATATATATATATATAAACACATGAAGAGGAAACAGGAAGAAGAGTAGGAACGAAGTGTGACTAATTGTTTTTCACTGGAAATCTCAAACGAGTTGGTCCGCATATGCCTAGATGCCTTTTTAAATGGCTAGCGTAGGCCTACATTCTCATTTTACCAAATTGTAAATACTGCGGGTTGGCATGTGTACTCCATTTAAGTATGGAATGTATCGCTTCTGGCGATGATTAGTAGTTCCAATGTTTAACGACATGTTATGGCGTCAAAGGCCGTTGACTTACCCAACCTCTTTTATCCAGGCCTAGGACTGGCAGTACTCGGGTGCGGCAGTGGCGATGATTAAAGTAGGCCTGCATCCTACAATTCAATTCTTAAATACTACGAAAATGCATGTTTGCTCAGATGAAAATGAATACGCGATCGTGTCCAGCAACTAGAACTACCGACGCTTTCAATAAGCAGGCATGAAAACAAGAACACAGGTCTACTTCTGCGTTTGCGTCAGACTGGACTGTAGTCATTATATTACCAATATAAAATTGCTCTTGTAACCCGCCTCCCTAGTTCTTTCCTGACTCCACTTCTTACCTCTTTTCATATCTCTCTTATCCCTCTTATCTCTACTTCCTCTCCAATCCCAAGCATCACCCACCGTAGCTGCCATGCTGTATCTCTTCCTGACTTTTGGATCTTGACCTGGAACCGAAGCCTTATGCCTATCGATGTTTTGATTAAGCGCCTGTGAATAAGCTGGTCCGCGTGATGTGGCTTTTGTTGGGCGCTGTTGAAATCTCGGGATTACGATTACCATCCCCGAGACGGTCACTGCAAGAGGAATCTAGAGCATAGATGTTTACATACATAAAAACATACATACATGGATATCGACATACGTAAATAGTACTAAATACATGCATACATGTACACATACACATATATACAAATAAGTAAATGCATACATACATGCATACATTTTGCATACATTTCTAAATACATGTAGAAATACATACATACATATATCCACAAGTGCATTAGGTACAGCATTACATAAGCATAACATTAGATATCAATTACATGAACATTATACTGCCTGTGTCTGCTGGTGTGCCTGTTGGTGTATGTGATTCTGGTGGACGAAGCCAGTGGCTACTACGATGACTGGAGCAGGTGCCCTTCGATCACCGACTGGTTGAGCATCATTCTCTCTGGTCAACTACTGACGTACTGATCAGCATTAAATTTCGGTATCAATTTGCTTCACTATGTCTTTCCTTGACAAAAAAATGTGGGGGGAATCGGAAGCTTTTCCATCTGGAACCTTTCTCGCAATACACCGGCCTATGTATGTTTATATGTATCAAGACAGATAGAGGTTAAGGTATATAAAGATCTAGATACTGATACAATACAAATAAAATCCAGGTAGAAAAACAGAATTGATGCAGCTAGAGCATCGCATTTATCTAGAGGATAATCAGACGATGCAAAAACTCGAATTATGACAATTTTGTGTCATTGTCGAACTCGTGGTCCCTATGTACCCGATGAGCCGAATCAGGGAGTGACTCAGCCATGGAATGTGTGGTCGGTATGACGCCAACATTTCGGGCGATGAAAGTAAACAAACTGGTCTATGAAAGCGATAGATAACGCTACAGAAATTTACCCCACCAGTGCCGTCAAGGAAACAAGTCTGTCCAATTACCAAAGGTACAAAATGAAATTGGTCCGTGCACACTCCGGAAAAACACAACTAAAACAACGACCGGGTCAACTGATCCAGTTTTGGGTTTGTGCCCAACCTGTGGCGAGATTGAGAGACGGACTAATTCTAAATATTCTCGGTCGTTCTATTCCCGATTTCTCTGCAGTCTCTCAGATCGAACCTTCTGTGCCTCAGACCGCTGTCCCTGGGCTATCCGGCTTCTCCCATTTCCATTCCTTCCCATATTTGTCTCCTGCCTTTGATAGCAGGGTCTGTATACGGGGACCTTAAATAACATTGCACCCATTCAAGCGGGCAACGATGGTAAAGAACCTCACCTGATCAAATCATTTGAAAATGAGCAGAGTCGAGGCCATACGATCGCAACACATTTGCGTCTGTTATAAAAACTTACGGCTATACGTTCTTCTTTCCTGATAAACGGCTCTACTTGTTTATAGAGAACACTTCCTGGTCAAACATTCCAAAGGGCAGCGGTGGTAAAAACCTCACCCGATCGTTTCTTTGAAAAATGAGCAGGTCGAGGGTCGGTCGTTGTTTTTGATTGAAAAGTATACAGTTACAATTACAGTGTAAAGCGAATTACGCGTTAAACCAAAACTATTCTGACTAACAGTCGTCAACAGCCTGCCCTCTGTGTACTGATGATACGGCCTGCAGTCTATGCGTCTCCCCCAATTGTCTACTAGGCTTAACTGCACAGCTCAGCCGGTACAAGTAGACGGAATTACCCAGTGACGCAACTTACCTAAAATATCTTTGACTCCAGGGTCGACCGGTCTAGGTCTTTCGGCGAGCTAGTTTAGTACCATTCGCCGAGTCCATGAGGTACTGGCATCTGTTGCTCGCTTGCTTTGTTCCCCTTAAAGACTGAGTCACCAATCTGCCCTGAGTTACTGGCTTCCGTGCTGTTCGCTTGCTGTGATCCCTATAAGAATGACCTGCAACCTGCAACTGCTTATCGGACAACAGATGCTCAACCTGCGTTGATCATCTGTATCATCAATCGTCAGTGCTGTGCAGCAGATGTGTTTAGTGTGACTCTTGAGTGACTTCGGAACATCGGCTCTTGTGACTTCGATAAAATTCTTGGCAAGAGCCATCTTCAGAGCCGACTGTCGCTACACAGACCGCACAGTTCGCAGAATTTGAGTTGCAGGTATGTTCACTTTCCATTCAATTTTTTTCATTAATTCATATAGCAACACAACTTAATGCAACGTTTTGCATTACTGAGTAGACTAGATCTGCGTGCACAGTTATTAAACGTCTTTAGACCTTCTTTCTCTCTATGGATATTGGGCTAGGAACTCCTCCTTTCCTTCAGCTGTAACGCTTGATTCAGCAATTTGAGATGTTGGGCTGTGGGACTTAGGCTGGAGTGCCATCTTCTTCGGGTGGGGGATTGTGCTGAAAGCACATCTTTCCGCTAACTGTAACGCTATGAATCCGTTCACATTTAGGATACATCGTGCTGCAGTCAGGAACGACCACTAACAACATCGATCAACGATGAACACTCAAAGTGCTCGAGGAGTAGCTATGGTGAGTCAATAATCTGAACACATGCAGCAGGAGAGATTTAATCCAATTTAAGTAACTTGATTAGAATCTATGCCTATCACCTCTGCGTCCGGGTTCGACTCACAGCCCATCATGTGAATGGCAATTCGTTTTCAAGCCAAAAGGTCGTGGCTATCTTGTAACGATGACTGTCATTGCATTGGTACTTTGTAGCTTCAAACGAAGTTACTTCATCCTTTTGAATAACTTCCAACTTTTGGTCTAGAAAACTAGAGTTAGCTTTAGTATTCAGAGCATATAATATGCTATCATATAATATGCTATCACATGTGCAAAACAAACAAGAAGATTTTAGCTCCTATTCTACCGTTCTGGCCAATTACTAGGTTGTGATATTCTGGACTCAGGGATGAGCTGCTGGCTTGATAATAGTCGGCCAATGTTATTAAAACTATGGGGATTTAATTATTTACTAATTCATCTCCCGTTGTAGTCTTTCTCTTGCCCTCGAAGAAACGGGTCCCCAGAGTCAGAGGAATTCAGGGGTGGATTTGAGCTACCCAGGCGTCAACAGTATCCGTTGAATTTGCGCGTTAATCTGAGCTTTCTTGAGGACATCTTTTAATTAGCATTTACGTGCTGGTTAGATCAATAAATATTCACATTACCACGGTTCATCAATATTTACAAACATCCTATGACATAACTGTGACATCAGATGTTATCATGTGCAAGTAAATAAGTAAGTGGCGTCCATTTGGGCCCTGTAACATCCCCGTTATTGTCTCTGTGTAGGAACCTCGAGCAGTTGATAGCGTAAGGAAATTGACGTTTCATCATTGGGTAACGATGATAAATCTATAAGTAAATAAACAAATAAAGTGTAGCATAATATAAACTTGTTTGGTACTATTTGTAACTTACTTTGCCTAGATTTGTCTGGTGGTGTGTCTGTTGGTCGGCACGATGCTGGTGGATGAGACCAGTGCCGGCTGTTGGAGTGACTGGAGCAGGTGCTCTCCACAAACCAAGTGGTTGGGCGGCATTCTCTGGAAGAAGTGCAAGGATAGATGCAGACAGCTCGGCAAGAGCGGAGGCGAATGCCGCAGTTCGCCAAGCAAGTGTCGGTGGCTGCGCAATAACATGCAGTGCTACTGCTATTAACGGCGGAAATACGCAACTCTGGCTTGTAGGAAGCTACAACTCGAGCAGAGCAGTGCAGTCATGGATGCTAATCAAGATGACCATAGGCTTTGTAGCTGCCTAAGTTGGAACAATATAGCAGATAATTCGACGCAATCTTAGAACGCATTGTGATGCTGACCATGTATGTCTGACGATGTGCAATAATTACTGTCTTTCTCGTTTAAAAATGTCTTACATTCGCCAAAATATATCTAATTTAAAGCAAAACAGAAGCTGTTATTTTGATAACACACTATGGAAATTTTACATGTAGGCATGAGCTTTGCTTATTTGTTACTGTACACTGAGGCCTGCATAACAAAACAAAAACATTGACAATAACTGTTGTTTTAATGTGTGCAAAACAATAAGAGAAACTCAGCCTAGATGAAAAATTTTTAAAATAAAACTACTATTACTTCTATTACTTCTTCTTCTTCTATTACTACTATTACTTTTAACTTATTACTTCTTCTTATTCTTCTATTACTACTAATACTTCTATTACTTGAGACACCATTAGGCCTATTGCTGCAACTACGCCATTTTTTATTTATTTGCTGTTTGGCGTATCCATTATTATTTCGAGAGCCTTTGCAGCCGACTGAATCCGAGGATCCAAACAAATAAACTTCCAAGATATTAAGTTCTACTTTGAAACTTGCCAGCAACGTGTAAGGTCAATCAGCAAATAGTGTAAGGTCGCTTGAAAAATTAAAAACGTAGCTAATTGGTAAAATATAGCGTGCAAGTGCAGCTACAATTGCGTAATTACAAGCTGACGTAATTCGTATGCTATTAAACTCAGCCTTGACCAGTCGCGGTTCCAAAGTGCAATGGTGCAACGTCGCGGCTTCGTTTGAGACTTCATATGAATGACCTGTACAAATGTAAATTAATAAGATTGTTTTAACCATCAAATAGAATAGCTGTCAAACAATACAATACAGCATAACGATCGAGTTCGAAGTCAGAACATTAAGAAATGCCATAATTTAGACAAATACAAATGCCCGAGACATTAACTCTGATTTATTCTCTAATCCAACGGCATGTGACCCCAAAACGATGTCGCTAAAGTGCCTCGGATTAGTTTTCTTGAAGCGGCGCTATACCAAATTCTGATCACAACTACAATTACAATTAAACTGCTGTGACTATAGTGATGATAATGACTACTTTGCGCAGTTAAGGTCCACGTTAACCTATAGTATTGCAGATATTATGTTGCAGAAACAAATCACGTTGTCACTGACTCGTCTGATAATGACACTCTTAATTGGAAATGTATTTTGTTACAACAGATGGTGCATAGTACATACGTCACTTCAAGAACAGAACAGCTATTGATACCTGTATATAGAAAACAAGACAGCATAACGATTGAGTTCAAAGTCACTGAGAAATACCATAATTCAAACAAATACAAAAGTTCGAGACATTAACTAGGATTTATTCTCTAATCCAACGGCCTGTGACCCCGAAACGATGTCGCTAAAGTGCCTCGGATTAGTTTTCTTGAAGCGGCGCTATACCAAATTCTGATCACAGTTACAATTACAATTAGACTGTTGTGATGATGGTAACGATGATAGTACTTCTGCGTAGTGACTGTGCACGTTGAACTATAGTATTGCGGATCTAATATTGCAGATACAAATTATGTGATGCATTGACTCGCCGGATAATTAGACAACTAATTAAAAATGTCATTTGTTACAACAGATGGTACACAGTACATACATCATTGCAAAAACAAGAACTGAAACATTTATATGCAAAGTAAGAAACGCTTTTAAGTCACCAAGTGTTCGTCATTCCAAGCTTTACAGTAAGCGACAATTTTGTTGTTTTTTCTCTTCCTCGAAGCCCTACATCATTTGCATGAATTTATTCGGTAAAATATTATTTAAGTGAACGACATGCAGTTGATTTTAGAATGTGGCATCAGTGTGCGATTTTGTGCGCTCAAGGTGGTGCCAGTCTCAAGACTGGATAAAGGAGGAGGGCGATGTTATTCATATTCGTTATGACAAAGCGTCGTTAATCATAGACTACACAAACTCTAGCCTGTGGTCTTCTGTCTTCTCTGTGGAAGTGACAAAAAGTGTGGCCACTGTGGTTTAGACATTTTATATGCTGCCGACACCTGGTGTCCGTTTTTGCAACTGCTTCAGTAGAAGGTCAAAGCGGGTTAAACCATGATGATGATGATAGACATACACGTCTCCTATTGTTGTGCCAATGGATGATCTTTGAGAGAATGAGAATTTGGAGATTGGGCGGTAGCTACTGACATCTTCAGGATCCAATTCGAGCTTTTAGAGCGTGGTTTGACGATAGCTTGCCTCTGACTAAAAGGAAGATGACCCGCGGAAAGCGATGAATTACAGAGCCGTGTAGGAATGGAAAGAGATCATAAGCAAGCTCCTGAAGAAGAAAGGTTGGAATCGGATCCACAGAGCATTTCTTTTGGGGAGGACAGAAGGAGTGACTTGAGTTCAGCGGCGGTTACCATTCTAAAACTGTCGAATCGGTACTGAGTCATGGAGAACTCCGGAGAGGGAACCCTCCGAAGCGCGCCGAACGTCTGCGACCTTCTCATCCACATTGCGCGCGTAATCGGCAGCAGTGAAATTTGGGTTCGTAGAGTCTCCACCACGACCAAGTATAGCTTAGAGGTGATTCCAGAGTCACCGGCTGTCCCCCGAATGCAGGGCAATTATAACGCTGCTCTTTGCCTTGAAAAAGCGTGTATTCCCGTAAGAGTCCAACCCATTCAGAGCGATCACTGTCCTGAGACCGTTCGTAGAGTCGTTCAGCCCGCCTGACCTTTCTGCGCATGGTTCTACATTCCAAGTCGAACCACGGTGTGGTCGGACTACGCCCCAAGCGGGCCGAACGTAGTGGAAGGATGTCGTCAATGATTAGACTAAGAGTGGATTCATAAAGATCAAACAACTCATTGGAAGAAAGATCTTCTTCAGGGGTCGACTGATAGAGTGGACTCTCTGCCAGGCGCCGTCGAAGAACATCTCGGTCGAACGTTTTCCAGCCCCTGCAGGTAATGTAAGTAACGGGTGGGAAGTGTGGATGAACGGAACGTCACGGGACAAGAGAGCATGGTCAGAGACTAAATCCAACCATCTGCTTGGGAATGGGTCGGCTGACAGTTTCTACACATTAATCAGTATACACAGGAGCTCAATAGTTCGCCAACCACTTGGACACGTTACTTACTATTTGTCAGCCTAAGAATAGGTCGTGAGACATGCATACATAAATACATACATACTTAAATATATACATACATACATAAAAAAATGCATATATACATATATACATATTTACATACATAACTACATGTGCGCAGCTGCCTTGTTGGCAGTGCACCTATTTATCTAAGGGAACCCTGTGTTCCTGTTTCTTCCGTCCCTGGCCGCCGACCTCTGCGATCGGCAGTCCAGGGAGACCTGGTAGTTCCTATGGCTCGCACTACTACTGCACAGCGTCGCAGCTTCGTCGTTGTTGGCCCTGCCTCATGGAACAGCCTGCCTGGTGACCTTAGGCGGGAATTTCTCTCTCTTCCTCCCTCTCTTTTCCGCAAGCGTTTGAAGACTGTGTTATTCCCCATTAGTCATGGGATATTGGACCGGGAACGCCTCTGATGAGTTTTATCTTGAAATGGCGCTTTATAAGTTTTTGATTACGATTACGATTAATAAATACATTCATACATAAATATGTACATAAATGAAAACAAACATACATACCTACACACAAACTGCGAAGCTTTAGGCCGAGAGAGATCTGTTCTGCAGGTCGGCTTGTTCTGGTAGCACCTCTCTCATATAATTGCAATGCTTTGAATTCTTTTCCTATTTAGGATACATCGTGCTGCAGTCAGGAACGACTACAAGCAACATCAACAAGCGATGACCGCTCAAAGTGCTCGAAGATTAACTTTGGTGAGTCGCAAATCTGAACACATGCAGCAGGAGTGATCAAATGCAATTTAAGTAACGTCATGATTGTGCTGTCAGATGTTATTATGTGCAAGTAAGTAAGTAATTATCGCTCATATTGGTCATACCCCAATGGCCTGTTAGCTTGCACACTAGTGCCATTTTGTGAAAGAACCTCTGTAACCTCCCCGTTTATATTTATTATATAGGGACCTCGAGCATTTGCTTAGCGCATAGATCATTTGACTTTTCGTCATTATAGAACGACGATTAATAAACAAACAAGTAAGTAAATAAAATAGAGCACAATGTAAACATGATATGTACTACATGTAAGGTTTTTGTCTAGGTTTGTCTGGTGGTGTGGAGCATAATATAAAGTGGAGCATAATATAAACTTGTTTGGTACTATTTGTAACTTACTTTGCCTAGATTTGTCTGGTGGTGTGTCTGTTGGTCTGCACGATGCTGGTGGATGAGACCAGTGCCGGCTGTTGGAGCGACTGGAGCAGGTGCTCTCCACAAACCAAGTGGTTGGGCGGCATTCTCTGGAAGAAGTGCAAGGAAAGATGTATACGTCTAGGCTACAGGGGAGGCGAGTGCCGCGATTCGCCAAGCAAGTGTCGGTGGCTGCGCAAGAACAAGCAGTGCTTCTGTTATTAACTACGCCGAGACCACGGAACCCTGACTTGCAGGCGGCTACAACTCGAGCAAAGCTGTGGAAGGCAAGCATGGATCCTAATCAATAGGACCACAGTAGCTTAAGTTGGAACAATATATAACTTGACGCAATCTTCGATCACATTCTTCTGCTGAACATGTATATTTGGCGATGTGCAACCAACACTTTTTTCAGTTAAAAATGCCTTATATTCGGCAAATTATAGCAAATCTAAAACAAAAGATAGGCTGCAACTTTGCATAAAAAGCCATGGAAATTTTACACATAAGCTTTGATTAGCAGTTATTGTGCATTGGTACCTGGGTACTAGTGCATGAAGACGGACTAATACTGTCGTTTCAACAAATATAGAAACTTAGTCCGGATCACCAAAGCATGAAAGAAACTTACATCTTTGACTGATTGCGATTCTATTAGCGGATGGTGGCTTTTGATCGTAATCGTAGTATCTTCGCATTTCTTTAGCGCACAAAAAGTTAAGTCTTTCATTATTATTATAATATTGTTTGCTTCTAATATCACTATTGCTGCAACTGCGCCATTTTTGTTTCAACTGTTTTTGCACATACATTACTATTGTCATCAAGAGCGAGAGTTCATCAATACAACACAATCAATGTTTACAGTATGTACTGCTAAATTTTGGGCGTTAAATATACCATTAGTTCAGTTCAGAATTCCGTTATATAAAAGGCATTAAATACCTATTTCCCACTGCAGCGTTTATGCCTGTAGTGACCAAGAGCGAATTAGTGACCACATACATAGATGTATGTATGTACAGTATGTATGTTTCTTTGCATCAAGATAAATAAAGTTAGATAAAGATAGAAATAGAGGTACAGCGCACAGTGAACTAGAGCAGATGTATTATAGCATATACAAATCATGTTGAGCATTGACTCATCTGATAATTACATCCCTAATTGAGAATGTAAGTTGTTGCAACAGGTGGTACATAGTATACAGAGCTACGTCATTCCAAGAACATAACAATTATTGAAACCTCTCTATACAAAGTGAGAAACACTTCAGTCAGTTACTGTTCGTCATTTCACGCTTTTAAGTAAGTAGTCCTCTTGAGTTTTTTTTGTTTATCAGTTTTTGCTCGAAGTTCTGCGCCATTTGAATGAATTTATTCGGTAAGATATCATTTCAGAGAACTGGATGCAGTTAATTTTAAAATGTGGCGTGTGTGATTCGTGAGGATTTTGTGCGCCCATGGTGGTGCCAGTCTCAAGCCTGGATAAAGGAGGAGGGCGATGCTAATCATCTTCGTTATGACAGAGCGTCGTTAAACAGAAACTACACACAGTCTAACCTCTGATCTTCTCTGCTCTCTATGGAAGTGACAAAAAGTGTGGCCAGTATTGTTTGGACACTTTATATGCTGGCGGCACCTAGTGTTAGTTTTGCCACTGCTTCAGAGGAAGGTCAAGAGCTTTGAACCAGTCAGCCACAATGATGATAAACATATGGGCTACATTTCAAGCTGTTGTGATAATGGGAGACTCAGTGAGCGGTTGTAAAAACTGGCAAAAGATGGCGCCAGCATATAAGACGTGACCTACCCTTAAGTTCAAGCAGACTAGGTCTGTCGTATGCGTATTTCCAGTTGGCTGGGAACGTAATTGGCCAGCAATCGTAGTCGGCTGTTGAGAGTTCACAGGTTGTATTCGGTGTGATATCGAAAGGCTATAGATTCTATTATATGACACTTCACAGAGCCATACAAGCAAAACCGTTTTAGTGTGCTATTGCTATAGGGCTAGACCACGCTTCACAATTAATCTGTTTCAAGCCTTGCTTGCCCAGCGTAGCCTGACTTCTATTTTCCCTGACCTGATGGATTTCAACCGGACTTCTGCAACGGATTGCGATTTTTGACTACAGTTTCACATGAAGCGGCCAAAGATTAATGGATTAAGATAACTGCGTTATAGTAAGCCATAGATGAGATTAGATTCAAAGCCCTTATTACAGCAATTCATTCTGTACACAGCCATCGGTCGACCCGTTGTGTGAACAGGTATGCGTTTAGGAGAAAGGTTATGCTCTGTCATATTATGATAGGTATTAGCTGCAATATCGATGTTCTCCACACAGGTTAAAAATCTCAGATTCATTTCCTGAGCCGAAGCTCTGTCAGCATGGCCAGTTATAACTGTATGAGATTATTTGTGGTGAGTACCACAGTTCTATCCAATCTAAGTATGCAGTTCTATTAAAATCTAAGTATGCAGTTCTGTCCAGCCCAAATATACTAGGAACAGGACTATCACATTAGACATCTTCCACTAAAACCACATATCGCTTGGCTACCGTGGAAAATACATCGGCCCTTCATGATCAGGGACGCATTGATTAAAGCGGACAAGTTACTATTAAGCAACAATGCTACCATGGTTGGTAACATAACGGTGTGCAACTTAACGCTACACAGTGGGTTCGATATTCGGTGCCTTACATATCCGGTGCCAGCCCTTTGTGAGGTTCTAAAAAGGCGCTTTATAAACGTTCCGATACATACATTACATAGATACGTACATGCATACATACATACTTAAGAACAAACATGCATAAATACATGCATGCATACATACATACATACGTGCATACATACATGCATACATACATACACACATGCACGCATACATACATACAAAATGGTCGTAGGTTAAAAACAATGTTCATGTGTTAAGCAAAGATGAGGTGCATATGTTTAAGAAGTACAGTAGGCCCTAAAATTGTATAACTTCACCTTATAGAATTTTCTCATAAAATTACAGAATTTTATTTATAATTTCATGATCATTAACAAAAACTACATTTTTTACCTTGGTCCTACTAAGGTCAAACTTTCACTTACTAATCGTTACTGGGCCAACGCGTTTTGCATCTGTTATGCACTCAAAAGTGTGTTTTGTGTAGTCATTTTTGTTGCTGCAATCCCTGATGGTGAACGAAGCGAACGCTGATTGCTATGACGACTGGATCAGGTGCTCGCCAACGACGGATATCTGGACAGGTATTCTGTGGAAAACCTGCAACAATAGCTGCATTGAACTCGGCCACAAGGAAGGCAGATGCCTCCCTACGCCCAGTCCTTGCTTATGGCTTCCAAGGACTAAGAGGTGTCGCTGCTTCTAGTGTTCGGAAGCAGCTGCACGCAGAAGAAGACATTGAAGACGCATTCTCCCATTTAAAGAACTATATATTCTATCAGACACGGATGGCTAGACTGTTCAGAAACAGCTAATAATGCAGGACACTGAGCCATTATTACATATTATTATTACACTATTACATATTTTCTGTTATGTAATAACAAAGATACAATTGAATTTTATAAGAAAGACACAATATTATAGATGTCTGATTATAAAAACTAAATACTACACTAAATCATTCTACCCGCAAGTAATCCATCCGCAATCCACTATATCCAGCAGCAATAGTACGTTTAGCCTGTACACTTATGCTTCAGTGTCTGTACATTTGAAAGGAACTGAATGACTACAACATCAGTCAGTGGATAAGTCGTAATCGTAATCGTAAATGTATCCGAACTTTTTCTTGTATCCGATCTTTTATAAAGCGCATTTTAGGAACTCCTCAAAAGCGCTCAAAATGGCTCATCTCTACAACAACAAGCTCTCACCGAACCTGAAAGAACTTCCTGAATTTCGGAGATGGTGCCACGTATGTTCCGGACCCAAATTCTACAATAAACTACAGTACAATGCAATGTAGCAAGTAGAATACAATACAAATAAAACGATACAATACAATGCAATACAAACCAACAAAACACAATACAACGAACAACAGGGATTAGGCCTACGCTACGGCTATCGATAGAGAAAGATCTCACCCGATTAATTCATTGAAAAATGAGCAGGGTCGAGGCCATACGGTCGCTATAGATAAAACGTGTTCATTTACATTTAAGGTATACGTTACATTGCGCTAGTTAGAATATATTGGCGTCAAAAGAATTTTTAAATATCGTTCTCGAGTACATAAGAGTACTACAGGAGCTATATAAACTGTAAACCACAAATTGCTGAGGTTGCAACACTGCCTTAGATTTACAAAACGATCAAAAGTAAAAGGAATATCGAACCTAACCCTCTACGAAAACACATAGGCCGTGTTAACGGCCCTCGAAATGGACAATATTGTATTTATTTTATAAGACCCTAAAAACCACGACTGTAAATATTTCTTTATGAAACCAGTAGTTTAGAAAAGTAAATCGTTTTGTTTTTACCATCGTTTTAGTCAAAGTACGTGAGGTAGACTAAGGTATTTTATTGAATGCTGAAGGCTACAGAATGGAAAGAAATAAAAGATAATGAAACGTCTTCGCTTCCTCTGCAAATACGCTAGCTTTATGCGGGCTAGTTTTATGTAGGAGTAGACCATATTTCGATGTTTTTATAAGCTACAGCGTTAACATGATCATTATTCTGAATCGCTGATGAACACTTTTAGCTATAGGCATAGGCTACGTGTAGTAACCTGGTTTCTTCAAAAGCAACAGTTTCCTTGAAAAGTCATAAACCTAGGCTACGTGAACATATTCACGAAAACTCGAATTTAGTGAATGGCTTATTAAAAGCCTAAAAATAAAAAGACGAAAAAATAGTGAAATTCCTTCGATTCATGACCTACCCGCAAGGCTCTGTACCACCGTTTTGTGCAGCTGACTGCAGTTGGATGGTTTCGTAAGCTAGAGTGCCGATATAATTAATGTTATGCATCACTTATAACCACGCTTAACCGAATGCCCATTTGCGGTATTCTGTTTTTTTCATAGGGCAATCTCTTCTCTTCCTACAAATTCACAAGAACGTGAACAAATTCGCACAAACACAAAGACCGAAGACAGCGATATATATATATATATATATATATATATATATATATATATATATATATATATATATATATATATATATATATATATATATATATATATATATATATATATATATATATATATATATATATATATATATATATATATATATATATATATATATATATATATATATATATATATATATATATATATATAAATTTATAGGAAGAATCGCATGTTGGTGGCATAGATGTGATAACCAACCGAAGCTGAAGAGATGAAACAACGAGTTTGCTATGTGAACAAAGAACAAAACCACGAAGGAACAATGCAAGTGAGAACAATACAGGTGAGATTACTGAGGTAACGCATTGGTTGTAGGCCTAACTGCTAGAGGTTTCATCGCAAGACTTACTTCCCAGCTCACGCCGGTACCAAATTCTGCTGCTTGGCGACAGACAAGCGTGCGTGAAGAACTTGCCCTGAGTCGTTAAACGGAGTCCAATAAGGCTGGAACTAACAATCGCTGGATTACAGAACAAGCACGCTACCGGACATACCACAGATCTGTAAAGCGGAACCAAAAGGGAAGATTCTACAAACAGCGTTAGAATGTCCTTATTAACAACAAACGATCCTATTTTATTATGACTCGGGAGCCAGTTGTCTACATCAAAACCAGCCCTGATTCTATCTGGCTCGAAGAAGGTGGTCGGGGCCTACAAATAGGGCTAGGCTTATAGCACGGGTTTTGATATGGGTCGTATAGATTCGAATACCTCGGGCTGGTACTGTCCGTACACGGGGACCTCAAATGGCGTGGCCCCCACTGGAAAGGGCAGCGGTGGTGAAGTATATCACCCAATAAATTCATTGAACTATGAGCAGAGTCAATTTACGTGCGATTCGGTCTTGGAGTGAAGTAATCTACACGAGCGAAAGAGATCGGTGTTAAGAGAAAATCGCGTGTTGTGAGTTCACTTTCATAATCGTTATAACAATAGGTCTAATAGTAATTAATAATAAAGTGAGTTACAACATTATTATTATTGTTGTTTGCTGGACATTGAGTCCATGTAGCAAAACAATTATTGCCAAATTTGCAGATTAATTCATGTTAATTTGCATGTCTGACATGAGTCTGTTGACTAAAGGGAGCCTGTTGCCAAATCTTGACAAATTTCATCTAACTATCACGTTATGTGTAAACAATACAATGGACGCTTTAATGCATTTTAAAAGACGACTGTCATTAATCAGCATTTTGCTAAAAGTAATTTCATTGTTTAAGACAAAGTGATTAATGGAAATGTTTCTACTCAAATTTGTTTTTCTTAAGATGATGTAAAACTTAGATACGACGTTCTGGTTTATACCCCTCGATATGTGTGTGACAAGTTAATAGTTTGACTTTAAACACATTTCAGGCCCGACAGATTTAAATGTTCATGTCATTTTAATCATCTCATTAGCTAGTGTTGTATGCACAGAATCATGTAATGCTATTGATTAGACTGTATAGGATTGAATTCTATTACAGCTTCTCAATAACTAGACTTCTAAAATTTATATTGAGGGGGATGTGTGATAGACTAGTGGTTAGCATGCAGGGACTGTCTCATCAGAGGTCATTAGTTCAAATATGTTCCTGTACATAAACATATTTCATGATTTCTGTTACTCTCGCTACCCTAGTGAGCTTGCCTATTAAATGGGTACAACTACTGCAAACTGCTGACCAGGTGATTAAGGAGAGGACCCACCATCTGCCATCCGATAACAATCTCTTTAACACATATTTTTAACATAGGGAGGACAACGTTTATTCATGACGAAAGGAAATAGTTATAGAAAAGATCAGTTGCTGGCATAAAATTTGGTATGGACTGTTTAAATGTTAATAAATCTCACGATTTGTAAGGACACAAATGCAGGCAACTTTCTTTTAAGCCAAGGTCTGGGGGTCCAGTACCCAGATGAAAATTGAAGGGGTAAATGTTTTTCTACAGCGACTGTATGGCCTTGTCCATGCTCAATTTTCAATGGATTATGGGATAGCAGGCGCCAAAGGTGCAAAGCTTCCAATGTCTAGGGTCTCAAGGAGCATAATACACCCCCCCTGTAGGTTCCGATACAAAGATTGGAAGCCAACGCATTTCGAAGCATTTTGTATGAAATTGAGCACATTTGGGCAATATGTCTGTGCTGCTTTTTTATAATATATAATTCATAACATATATAGTTAACAAGCACAAGACGCCTATGCTAACGGCAGATATGCTAAGCTAACAGAATTCTATATTTTGTAAAATTCCGTTAATATGAAGCTAACTTAGTTAAGCTGTTCATATATGGGATCTTCAAGAAATAATAAAGCTTTTTAAATGTTAATAAAGAGCATAGAAATTCAATCTGCTTGTTCAGTGGCTGACAGTGACTCAGTTTATTTACAAAAGGTATCCCCAGGGCCGGTTCAGGGTCATTTGGCGCCCAAGGCAGGAATCAAACTCGGTCCCCTTATTTAATAAAAGAATAAAATATGGCAAAGATGGCCTAGTATAATACTATTTGTCCAGTTTCTCTGGTGAAACTCCGGGATATAGGCCTAACGTGTAAACACGGTGAAATTAAATCCATGTAAAAATTATCCATTTTCGTGTAAGAAGATCAAAGTCGATACAACACTAATAGAAAAGCACCTGCGAAATAAACTGTAAACTGGTATTGTATATACATAGGAATGTCCCATATCATTGACCGATAGATCCCCGTGTCGCACTAGATATACATAGCCTAGGCATAAATTTAGGTTACTGCTGCTCATTTTGTTTATATATAATTATGGGTGAATTGAAACACCGGTTTAAAAATGAATTTTTATCATTTAAAGGGGCACTTCTCTGGCTTTTCTTGCTGCAAAATCTTTGACAATTGTTTTTCAAATCTATCTTTTCCGCAAGATGGGACTCGATAGAAGTTTTTGCAAGGCCACTGAGTCTGAGTTGAGAAATAGTAGGACGCAAGTAAGTTTTAATTAAGTTGAGTCTGGAGAAACTGCGCTCACCGGAGGCAACAGAAACAGGCAAGCTTAAATATATTCGAAGTGCAATCAATAAATTGGGAAAAGCTGATGCCAGACCGTTGTCAATGATGTACCGTAACATATTTCCTGGTTTCAGTTTACAACCACTGAGGCTCCTTCCCAGGAGAGTAACTCGTCGCACTGGTTCGGCAGAAAGATGAAATTCTTCGCTAGCTGTAAGAGCGGCTTGCAAATCCAAGCAATGTTTTAAAACTTCCTGTTTTCTCCTTGAAATGAATTTTTAAACATTGCACAATACAATACATGATTCACTGACCATGGAAATTTGCTGAAAGGGTTCATTTGCATGAAAGCTGTGTCAAGGATGTGGTAATAAAAGTTTACCTAAACATTTTATTTCCAATCTACAGTATGACTATCTTATCGTGGCTTTCTTAATAAAAGTTGCTTTCGTCTGCAAACAACGGCTTCTGGAGGAAATTTTGCTGGAGTCTGAATTGAATCAGCTCGTTCGTTAGCTTCATTAAGCATTTCTTCAAATCCTTGATCTGATCGGAAATCTATCAAGGCATTCATGGTAGTGTGAAGTTCTGTAGCAGATATAGCCAAATCTTTCTTTTGCACTGTTAAGCTATAAATATTTACTGGAGATAAACTTTTACTCCAAATGACAAAGGACGCACAAAATTTAAATGTTGCAATTTGCAAGGCATTGCCTCGAGCTTCATTTCGAGTTTCTTTCCAACGGTTGTCGAGCAAGCGAGACATCTACTGAATATAATATAAATATCATGGGCACGCCTTCTTATCCCTTCTACTGGGGCGCATGTTTTCGGCCAGGTCAGCTCCCGGCAGCAGCTCGGTGTGTTTTGCACATTGGGCGTCATTGGGTTTTGTAAGTTTTGTCCACTGCGCAATTTGATTTTCTGCCGTTTTCCTATTTCTCTAGAATTTTGCGCCCCCTTGAAATTCAGCGTCCTAGGCAACTGCTTATTTTGACTAGGCCTTTAACCGGTCTTGGGTATCCTTTCTGCCAACATTGCAGTGATCTGTAACGCTGGATAAGCCCATTTTTTCAATTTTAGTCTTCTCGGTTGCTATTGGGCTTCCATCACTAGCTCGGACACATCAGCATAGGCCTGACTTATGTAGTCAAGGGGCAATTGCTTCGTCGAAAATTGAGGGACAGCGAGAGCCATAGATGTTAAGGGTGGGAGAGGAGCGGGTTGAAGTGAGCGTTTGGATTGTTAATAAATGAAGATAAGTGGGTTGTGAAGATTGAAGTGTTTTTTAGGTGATAGGACTTTGTACTCTATTTGTTTAGGCATTTTGAGCCAGTCAAGTGATTTGATATTTGAGCTACAAGTGTTACTGATTTAAGCACTAGCTAAAACGTCACAGGTTCAAAGTTCAATTAAGCACTTAACAGATACCGTGGACCCCCGGGGATTGGCGGAGTGATGAGTGGTCGATAAGTTGTTGCAGTAGATACATGACGATGACGAAGTCGACTGTAGCGAGTTAACGGCGAAAAGGCCTTCCACGACGAATAGAGTTCCCATGACTTGGTCATCAAAGACATCAGGGTTCATCTCCACAATGCATCGAAATCTGACGTCTCTCCAAGATTCCTCAGCGCGTCGTTTCATGCACTGAACCTACGACTTACAGGAATCCCAAAAGCCGTGACTTGCACGAACAAAACTCTAAACTGCAATGTCCACTTGACTGTGTGTCCGGACTCCAACGTGAACTCAAGACTGTATGGGGGTGTATGATCTCGACCTGCTCATTTTTCAATGAATTAATCGGGTGAGATCCTTCACCATCACTACCCGGTTGGATTGGCGCCACACCATTTAAGGTTCCCGTGTACGGACCGTGCTAGCCCGAGATTCAAATCTCTGAATTAAGCGAACCGGCGTCCTCACGCTCACAGGAGTCCGGACGTACGCGTTAACCAATGTAGCTAACCAGGCCAGTTGGCTCACGTGTCCAACTACAGTTATACGTTGTCTCGTCATCCACAGCCCCATTCTAAGGCAGTGTTACAGAAGTGACCTCCATATATCACTATAACTACAACCAAACTTCTACACATCAGTAGATGTACAAGAGAAACCAAATGCTACTCTAACTCAATCTACTCATGTAATCCATACACGATTCAATATATCCAATGTCTATAGAACGTTTAGCCTATACGCCGATATTTTAATGTCTGTACAAGCGAAAGGTAGTTAACAGACTACAGCAACAGTCAAATGGATTAACCATAATCGCAATCGTAATCGTAAATGGCTCAACTCTGAAACATCGAGCTCCCCCCGAACCTGGCAGAACTTTCGGAAGTTCGGGTGTGGTGTCAAGGCTTCCCTCTCAGCTTACGCCGGCACCAAATTATACTACCTGGTGACGGACAAGTGTGGGCGAACAACTTGCTCTTGGTCGTTAAAAGGAGACCAATAAGGCTCGAACCCGCAATCGTTGGATTGCACACCAAGCGCGCTCCCGAACAGACCACGAGGAAGAATCTACGAACCAGTGTTATTAGAGTTCAGGAAATCTTTTTTATTCTAGTTTTTATTTAGTTCAGCGTCTGATCAAGTTCTAATTTTATTTTTCCCAGCACAATTAATTTAGTTTTAGTTCAGTTTTTATTTTCCAAATCTTTTTCGTTTTAGTTCTGCTATAAAAATGATTTAAGTTTTAGTTCTAGTTTCAGTTCTACATGTATTTCTAAAAATAAGGTAAGTCCAGTGAAGTAATCTAAACATTTTAGTTTTCATATAGTTTCAGTTCAAAATTTCTTTTTCGTTCGTTTTAGTTCGTGTGAACGAAATGCTAATCGTATTCGCTTCGTTTTCGTTACGATAATAACACTGCTACGAACAGCGTTACTATGTTCTAATTAAAAACAAATATTGGCATTTATTAGATCTCGAGAGTCAGTTCTCTACATCCAAACCAGGCCTCACTCTATGTGACTCCAAGAAGCTGGTATAAATATGAATAGGCCTATAACTCGGGTTTTGGATATGGATCTATACATAGGCTATACTCAGTGGTGAAATTCTGTCAAATCCTGCCGGGTCTGAGGTCCAACACCTCTGATTTGAGATCCGCCATCTGAACTCTTAGATCCGTGTAGTCTTATGTCACATGTTAGGCCACTTAATGCTTTCTACTAAATGTCTTTTTGGTTACAACAATCAACGATATGCATTTTACCGCATCTTATGTTTACCCTTGTAAAGAATAGCAAGAATCGGTCATAGATTAGCGAGAAAGGATTAGGATTTACATTTGCCGAAAAATGCTTTTCGATTCGAGATCCTCCACCTCAGGATGAGCAATTTAACCACTGGCTGCATTTGCATATACAGTGTAGGGTGTATATAGGCTTTGCTGCAGGAACCAACAAGACTAGAATTCGTCATATCTTTAATACTAAGTTTACTCTAATGTGATATTGGCACATCCTGTCCTACAATTTATCGCAGGTCGTTCTTGCGCCGATATCTCGGCCTAGAACGGTCCCGAAAGTAAAAGAGAAAGCAGTGTCAGATAATTTTATGGTTATGTAGAGCCTACCAGGATGTAGGCTTTCTACCGACGCTTTCGCAGAAGTTGTCTGAGTTTCTGCGCGATTCGGTGTTGGAGTCAATTAAACTACACGAGTCAACGAGATCGCAGTTAAGAGTGAATCGCGTATTGTGAGTTTCACAATCATTTTTCAGTTCACATTACCATGATCGTCATAATAATAGGCCTATGATCGACTAAAAACTCAACTCATCTCTTCCTGGACTCCTTTATACTTGCAAGCTGTTCATTTTTTCCTTTTATGTGTTGAGATGTCTTCCCTCTGCTAAAACCAACAGTAATCGCTCATCGTGGCTGGATCCCATCTGCTTGGTATCTCTCCTCCATGGTTCGGATATCGTGGTAAAATCTTTCACCATGCACATCGGTGACTGCTCCTAGGCCCTCGGGAAAGAAGTCAACATGCGAATGCAAAAGTGGATCTTTAAAGACATCCTGCAGCCAAGATTTTCGTAGTTCTTGAGAAAATTTTGAAAGAGCTGACGGTAGTTTTCCTCTGCATGGTTCCCCAGAAAACCCTTGAGAACAGACTATTTCCATGCAGCGCGCTCCTTCAGATTCAGTTTTTCTCAAAAGTCAGTATTATTCAGTAACTTCCTGATCTGCGCACCAACAGATACTTTCTTTGAATTTAGCGTCACTTAGGTTGGAAAATTTTCCCCTTAACTACAAAAAACCATCACTGGTTTTCTCCATAGCCTTGATAAAATTCTTCGTAAGACCAAGTTTTATGTGTAATGGCAGAAGCAGAACATTAGAAGGGTCGACCAAAGATTCACGCTACTCTTTCCAGGAATGAAGTTATCTCTCTTGGGCCAGTCCTATGTTTTGAAGTGTTTCTATGTAACCCTACAAATACAAAAAACAGGAAAACTTTGTGAACCCATCTTGAAGCCCAAGCAGCAGGGCAATCACTTTCTAATCACCACATGTTTGTCATTTGTACCGGTTGTATTTTATAGTAGTGAGTATTTTTCCATGCTGTTTCCTTCGTTCCCACAGAACATGACGCTGAGACAGAAGGATTTTGGTTTCTTTTATAATAAAAGTACAACTTTAAAGCTGAATTTTGATGAGTCCTTGAATAGCCGCCATTTCCTATGGTCATGAGTGTTTCCTATTTCTTCCATCAGCCCCGAAATATCCGTGCAGAAACAAACAATCCTGCTTATTGTAAAATGAAGACAAAGCCACATTTCTCTTTCTAAATAATGACATTTTTGTACACTTGACCAGAAGCGTCCACTCTTAAAGTCTTGAAGCTAAATGCTCAAGTTGTTTTTTATTGGTCCAGATCTCGTACAAGATCATTGTAGCGATTCTCCTTATATTCACATTGCATCTATGTTAAGCTAATAACTAAAGTGTACATAGCTAATGTGATGCTTTGGTATGATGTATACATGTGATTAATTAGGCCTGTATATCAAAGCCAGCATTTATAGTCTATAGGTATAAGGATTAAATTAGTTTGTACCAGCATGAATAATAGTTAATATTAGTCTATGGGAAACGGTAGAACACTGTACCCTGGATTCAATGAAAGTAGCGATATAGCGGTGAACAATTCAAACCTCAACCGTCAACCAGATATCGGCCGGAAAGCAGACGACTTTCGCGATATACGCGGCTATCCGTAACGTTCAGGCTCAGCTGAGCTGAGATCGACAACCGAGTTAGACGTGCTTGTTGAGAAGCTCTCTGGACTCCGAATCGGTCGTTTTCCCCGTAAGATCGACGATGATTCAACAGTTGAACGATAGTTTTAACATGCGATGTTTCGTAAAATTCGTACATAGTTTGCTAGTGGGCTGCAAGAATTCGCTAGATTGGAACAGACATCCAGTGTCGAGTGAATCGGAATCGTGGGGGACTTCGGGGGAAGTATATCCTCGTGTCTACAGCTTTGGTTGACATCAGGCTCGACATCGAGTCAAGAACTAAAGAATCAGTGACCAGGGGCCCTGGAGCCATAGCGCCAAAGGAACATGCTCACACAACTTTTTGGCATCGGAGATATTTGCCTATGCCACTGAACAAACATTAGGGGCCTAATACTATAAAAATAATGCAGTGATATATACTCTCAGTGGCGGATCCAAGAAGGCCAATCCGGTCATGCCCCCTTTAATATTTACATAGGACGTGGCCCCCATCCCGAAGTTGGCGATGATCACTGCGTGATTTTTCATGAAGAAAATAAAATATGTATTCCGCCGCTTATATCCCCATTCTTCATGTCATTCCCAGCCCTACTTCATCCTGTGTCGCTGACCTTACTTGCCCAGGCGTCACTTGGCGCGAGGGGAACATTCCGCCGTGTAGCCCGCCCGGTGTACCTTAGGGGAAGGAGACAGTTCCGCCGTGTAGGGTTAGGGTTACGCAAAAGATCCCACACATACAATTGTGCACCACAAACAACTTTTATACGTTAATGTACACACCGTGGAAATAAAAATAGTAGCACTGTACAATTGGCTCAACCCCACAACAATCTTTCATCGATGTCATGGGATGTCTGACAACATTCGTTTAGCAGTCATTTAGCCAAGTATATTTTTATACAAAATAAGTGAAAATGTCTGGAGAACCACATCCCAAGCGTTTGAAACAGACGATACTGTCATTTACGAAGATAAAGACAGAGGGAGCAGGTAGATAATTTCACTTTCAACACATTTATATATATCTATCAAAAATTGTTTCTAGCTAGTAATTGCAATTTGGTCATCTCTCCTCCGTCCAAACTCATCTGTTTCCGTCCAAACAGAAATGTCGAGTTTCAATAACTTATCAGTGAATTTGTTAAACTTACCTTTTAAGAATTTTTAAACTTACCTTTTAAGAAATAAATTTAAATAATATGTTGCATCAGGTAGTCCTGGCAGAACAGCTTAGCCCGGCACAAATACTTGACTTTTCGGTTTTCGACCCGGCCTGTTCAACTGATTACCATTCACTTTGAAGCGACCATTGATTGATGCCTTGTGTGTATTGATAGTGGCGCTATAGAAATCTTCAGATTAGGTTACATTAGAAATAGCAAACAGTGATGTAGTATAGTGTACTTCGCAGAAATGTAACTTTAATTCCATCACAAAAGCTGTGTCAGATAGACAAGTTTATGCATTCAAATCAAATCCGCAGAGGTCAGCATAATCTTCAGTTATATGTCAAAATCACAAGAGTTCTAGGCAACGAGATGCTAAGGCTAGAAATGTTTATCATGGAAGAAGGGAATCAGGATAAGCGGATTTAGCAAACAATGCAAGTATATGGAACAAAGAACAAATACCACAACCAGATTGAACTCTATATATATATATATATATATAGCTATTAATTTTAATATATATTAAAATTAATAGCTATGTAAATGCTCTCAGCTTCAAAGGGGCTTTGCCCCTCTAACCACTGACATATGTGCTTTCCTCTGGATCCCTCTGGAGCTTGACCTCAGACGCCCATTTGGCCCCGCCCATAAACCTTCTGGATCCGCCACTGTATATTCTGATATTACGTTACAAATTTTGCAATTGACGAAATATTATTTTTAAATATAGGGCTAGTTAAGACCAAAAGTTTCTTATTCTAGTGTATCTAGTGCAACAAACATTTCCAGTGGTTGCAAAAATGACAAAATATTCTTGTAGATTATATCGGATAGTAGTTATAATGTACAATTTTATCCACATCAGGTCTGTACTTGGGTGTGGTTGGCACACACACTTTTAAACACTTCCCGGGCCACTGTCAGTGACTATCTTGAAAACGAGTCGGCAACTTCAAGCCTGTCAAGCCTAAACAGAGAGCCAAGTTCGAGCTCGCATGCCAGCGAGGGAGAGTAATTAACTAGTGATATCTGGATATAATGATAATGCTGGCATAGGTAGGTAAGGGTATAATTTAGGACATATTAAGAATACATTGTGGTATTGGTTTAGCATATTGTTTGGATTGGATTGCACTGTTGTTAAATTATTTCATTTAAACTGAAAGAGCATGTCTCGTATAGAGCGCACATATTGACATAGGCCTATACTACTCTCTACAGTCGGCCATCTGCTATATTTATAAACGATACGGCCAGTAAGGTCCAACTGACGAGTTAGAAACGTTTACATCCATTAAGTTCATTTTGCTTAATTAGGTGAGGCCCAGTAACATTTTCCTGACTGTGTGTACACGCAGCGTCTGAAACAACCTTACTTTTTCTGATCATATCACCCATCTTTCCCGCTCTTGTTTTATGCATATCCGCGACCTTCGCAGAATCCGCCTTATGCTTGACTTCAAAACCGCATCTACCATTGCCACATCCATAGTCCATGCTAAATTAGACTATTGCAATTCACTATTCCTGAACATAGGCTCCACCCAAATAAGCCGCCTTCAAGCAATCCAGAATGCTCTTGCTCGTGCTGTCACCAAAACCCCCAAACACCATCACATAACTTCTGTTCTTAAATCACTACACTGGCTTAAAATACCTGAACGAATTGAGTATACAGTCCTATCGCTACCTACAACACACTTCAATCTTCCCAAACCTCCTATCTTCGTCAGTTATTTACAATACAACCGCTTCGCTCAACCCGCTCCTCTTCTGCCCTAACACTTCTCCGCCCTCCCGTCGCCTCATCCTTAAAATTGGCAATCGCTCCATAGCCATAGCTGCCCCACCCCTTTGGAATAAACTCCCGCCAGAATTGCGACAGTTGTCTGGTCAATCATAGAACTCACCAACACTTCACCTCTTTCAGTTTCTGCGCATGTCTTTTACTCAAGACTGAAAACACATCTTTTCCAAAAATCTTATCCTGATTCTTCCTCTTCCCCTTGTCTCTTCTCGCTTCAATTTCAAACACCATCCACCGTAGCCGTCCGACTGTCTGACTCCTGGATCTTGACCTGGAATCGAACCCTGTTACCTATCGATTTTGTTTTGACTGAGCGCCTGTGAATAAGCTGTTTCCCGCGACTTAGCTTTCGTTGGGCGCTGTTGAAATCTCGAGATCACGATTACGATTTCATGTTGTGTGTGGCTCAATGTCTTCCTCTGATGAAGATGAATCTATTTCTTTCCAGTTTTCTGGAGGTTTAGGTATGGGAAATCCTTCTCCACGAGGAACTGGCCTTATAGCCGAAGACACATTTGGATACTCGATATTGCGCTCTTTCTTTTTTGAAAAGCCTTGTTTTAGTGAAACAAAAAACGGCAATCATCTAACTGACTGGTTGGCTCACGTCAAACCATGGGAACTGCAAAGGGCATGGATTTCTGTTTACCTTTCACCCATTCAGCAGGCTAACAGCCTGAAATGCAGCACGTATGAGGAGCCCACTTTTGGGCTAGTGGGGCACGGTAGCATATTGGATAGAGCGCTCGGCTTGTAACGCGGAGAATACGGGTTCCAGCCTCCCCCGAGACGGTTCCTGTATAGGGACCTCGAGCAAGTCCTTATCTCACACAATTGCTCGGCTACCCCGATTGATATCAAGTTATTAGATAGTGTCGCTTTATAAATCCAGAAACAATAAAATTTTGGTCGGATCACCAATATGACAGCCAAAATACAAGTAGTAGGCAGCTGTAGGCTTGCTTCACAGTCCTTGTTAAAGAACGACTCTGAGCTGTTATAATATAGTGTCCCCGCACATAGCAAAACTGATCTGGTAAATTTATACAGCTGTGACACTGCCCTTTTCTATTTTAGCACTGAAATTCACTATGAAACTGATAGCACATGTTTCCACAACAGTACAAACAAGAAAGTGAGGTTTGGTTATGTGTTTTCTCCTATTTTCTGTCTGGACTAAGAAAGAAGTGTTGCCAACCACATATTAAAGTATCCTTATAGAAACTAACAATTATTGAATAAAAATTACTTATAACATACATATGTGACATGCTGGTCTTTCTAAAAGCCCAGAACTGAAATCAACACCCAAAAATAATAAAAGGCAGCTAGTTTAGCTCAGGTTAGAAGAATCTTGTTGACAAGGTGAATTATTCATTTGTTGAATAAATATTGAGAAATCGTTAAACTAATGTAAAAGACAGCAGAGGCATATGAAATGACGTAAAGGTCTGGCATAACTTAGCTTGCATGTTAGGAAGCCTACATTCTGACGACAGAGTAAGTTCCTTACTGACCTTGATAAATAATCCATTGATATGTAAGCAAATGTTTTTTTCAGTTTTATCAGTTATTCATTTGAGTCATTTTTGGCTTAAAAGAAATTTTAAATCATGAAACGTTAAATCAGAAACATTTTTCTGCAGAATATCAAATCCGGACACTGAGTTACATTTTTTTATAATGGTTCATAATTTGAAAGGTCATTTTTATTTGAAATATAAATATTTTAAGACTTTTGCAAGCCGCTCCTCAGGTTTCTACCTTTTGACTTTTGTATGGCGGTTTCTCAGGGTTAACTTAAAAGGGACTGATTTTCTCTGCTTCTTCTGCAGACCTCAATAAAAAGAACAAATAACGAAAAGCTTCAATGGCTGCTGGTATTATTATTTTATAGATATATTTGTTTATGATATTACTAATAACAAGTTAAAACAAAACATTGGTATTTCACAATTTCATTGACTGAGCGAAGAATTATTTACCCGTCCTCGAAACGTAACAAACTAATATATATATCCACTGTATGATATAAAAAAGATTAGCAAAGTTGCTGATGTGAATTTTGTAATTGAATCAGAAAACACTTCAACTCGTGATCTTATTATACTTAATGTTCATCCCCAAACTTAGATGGGGCAACGGCATCCTGTTAAACGTACTGGTTTTCAATTAATTAAATTAGATGATATTTGTAACACTGAATATTTGTATAGCCATTAAATCGCAATACAAAAATTATATCTCATTATTTTGTTTTTACTACTGCAGTAGTTGTATTATAATTTGTCATTTACCTGACAGGTCCACGCCAAGTTTACTAAGCTATAATCAAGCATGAGCAAAGGTGATTGTTACGTTGAAAAGTCTCAGTTCCGCAGCCCACAATTCGAGAATGGAGTTCGTGGTCTCGGTGACCTTTGGAACTGTCACAACTCTCAATCGGTTGGCCACAACTTATTCCGAACTGACCGTTTCTCTGGTGAAAATCTGCAAGCCCGGCCTATAAAATCTTGTGACTACAAATTCACGCATGTGAAGAACAAACTGGAAACAACCAAAACTTTGAAAGTTGAGGGACATCTTTCATTAGATGTGCTATTGAAGACTATAACTGTTGAAGGAAATTTCTTATACGTAAATGATGAAAAAGAGAATGTTGAAGTTGTTAACTGCACTTACATAAATGAATGCTATCAAATTGACTTGATGCCACCGGTTGATGCTATAGTCAATAATCACGTTTTAGAAAGGATATGCAACAAAGAAATTATAGCCACCCATGTTGTTGGAGGGGTAGTTGTAGGCGCAATGGTGAACGCCTTGATAGAAATCAAAGATAAGGCTTCAAACAGGGACTGGCAAGTTTCTGGAAAAGGAGGTGTAAACAAAGATAAGGCTTCAGACAGGGACAGGCAAGTTTCTGGAAAAGGAGGTGAAATCAAAGATAAGGCTTCAGACAGGGACAGGCAAGTTTCTGGAAAAGGAGGTGCTTCTTGTGCAGCTGGAGGAGCGGAAAATAGCAGTAAAGCAGGAGACTGGCTTAGGCATCTCGTCGGAGGTTTTTCAGGAGAGCTTAAGGCTAACTGGGAAAGCAAGGTAGGTAATGCACATCTGGATATCAGTGTAACATGTAAAGCAAAACCAATGCCTGAGAACCTTCCTGCACCAAGTTCAGTCAAAGAATTATTTGAACTAATTGAAAAAATTCCATCAGCCATGTCAAAAGAAAAACACTTCTCCATGTTAGGTCGTGATGATATAACAGGAGTCCCAGTTCAGTTTATTCTGTATCCCCTGTCTCATTTTGTTAAATTTGAAACAGAGCTACTTTACAAGCAGCTAGAAGATGATCTGCTGAATGAATTTCAGGAAACCATTTCCAAAGCATTATATATACAGCAACAGGGTTTCATAAAGAAGCTTATGCTAGAGCAAGATCGACAGCTGAAATGGTTGCTTGATCAGAAGTCTTGCTTGTCTGAGAAAGTAAGGACGTTTGAAAATGAATTAAGTCAAGTGGGCCTGAAATTCATTAAACTCTGTCGAGAGACACTGAAACAGTACAAATATGGCAGGTGTGGGCCAGAGGATCTAGACAAAATTGTCAGAGAGTTCAGTCATAGTAAAGCTGGGTCGATTAACGAGATTGTTCTGGAATTCGTTGATGAAGGTAGAATTGAAATTTTGGAATCAAAGGCTGCAGATGGTTCAAACAATATTAGACGATTCACTGATAAGAGTGAACTGAAGAAATGGCTTCATTCTGGTTCAGAAACAAAGGTACTTTTGGAAGTAAAGTCACCGTGTCCAAGTGCAGTGGTAAGAATCTTTCTTGAACTTGCAAGTCCACTCACTGCCTTAGACATTGAAATGGGTATGGCCATGCCCAGCATTTCAGAAGAAATTAAACTTCACTTGGTGATTGGGCAAAGAGAAACGGACTTCAAAGACACTGAAATGAGACAGGTCTTAGAAATCCTAAGTGCAAGCTTCTGCACTGGCAACCAGTTAAAAGCTGTATTTTACAGAGTTATTGCTGAATTGAATGGAATTAAATTTCCAATGCAGAAGAAAATGCTATCAGAATGGGATCGGACCTTGCACACATTTATACAAGTCTTGAGTGATTATAACAGCTTTTACTTTGCTGAATCAATAAATGACTTTCAAAGGTGTATTAGAACAGTACCCAAGGACACCATGGCTTTTTGTGTGCCTGTTGATGCTCCAGAAACAGCTCTTGACTTCTTTATAAGTTGGAAAGCTGACTACCTGCACTCCCTTGAAGGAGTGAAATGGGTTGTTTGTAGTTTTGACTCTTTAAATAGCCCAGAGGCTCCCTTGCTAATGGTGTTTTTTAAAGGTCAAATTCATGCAGTATGTTTAGACCATCTTGATCTTCAGATTTTGAAGCACCAGTTGAAATCGGCAAGCACTGTTCTTGATGCAGATTTTTCCATCTTTTCAGTCAATCAGCTGCAGAATTCATTATATGGTGAGAGGGCATTGTATGCTTACAGAGCGTTGAGTTGTATAGCACCCACTACATTTCTGGATACACTTGAACAGCCTGAAAAAGTGTCAGTTGACTCAGATGTTGAAGAACTACTTTCAGTAATAAGATCATGTCTTTCTTCTGATGTGCTACTCATCATTTCCACTGTTGCACGAATGGCTGTTGAAAATTTTCCTATACTGAGCGAAACTTTGCAAATGTGTGGATGGAATGATGCTAGAAAGACATTTGATGCAAAAATGTTTTTCAATTCTCAACGGTCACAGTTGGTTGCAAAACTGGAAGAATGGGTTGAAGAGAGTTCTCTTGTGCAGGAAATTGAAAATGCTGAGAGACTGCTTACGGATGAAAATAACTTGCCTCTGCCAAATGAAATAACGTTAGTTGTTCGTAAAATTGCCTGCCATTCACACTGCCCAGCTACCTACAAAAAGCAGCTGGTAGAACAAAAGCCCACTGGTGACTTCCGTAAACAAATACTTCAAATACTGAAAGAGATGAGAAGTAAAAATGATTTGATGGAAAGCTATTCCATGTTTTTCCATGTCATAACACTTAAAACAAGTTTAAATTACTGTGATTCTTCTGAGCAGGAATCATTGATCTCGTTAATACAAGTTTTAATACAGGAATACCACAAGAAGGTAAGACATATTATTGATCAAGAATGTACTGTAGAAAAATATGCTCAAAATAGCCAGCTGTATTTCTTACTTCGAAGCTTCAGCATTTACAAGTATGAGGAGTGGCAATTTGTATTGTTTGAAGGACTTCGAAGACTTCCGAGTTTAGATGACTCCGCAGCTTTATCAGAATTAATTCATAAGTTGTCAGAAACATACAAGGAAGAACACACCAAAAAGCTATGGAAGAATGAGAAATGGCTATTTCTTGTTAGAAATTGTATTGATGCAAAAGATGGCAATGCAGTTCTACTGTCAATACAAGGTTGGCTGAATAAGGCCGCCAACAGAAACATTTTTCCAGAGGACATCCATCAGAAATTGACTGGAGCCTCTCACATTCAAAGAGATAAAGAAAACCTTTCAACAATGTCTGATGTCAAAAGATTTTTAGAGGGGATAGCTAGAAAGTATGAGGATACACCATGGGACTTCACGGATGTTCTGGTGGAAGCATTGAAGCAGAATTACACACTTGAATCAGAGCTTCTCCAAGCTGACGTTTTGGTGAAATGGAATACAGAGCTGAAGCTTTTTTCGAGAGAGTGGAGTCTTGACGAAATAAGAATGGCTATCAGTAAAATAGATAATGCACTGAAATTACCCCAAGGGAGAAACAGAAGTGCCATTGCTGAAGATGTAAATTTCAAACTTGATTTGAAAGATCCATTCGTGAAATCAGAACAGATGGATGTTAATTTCATGAAATCAGTTTATCCAAACTTTCAGCATGTCATGGGTAAGAAAATAAGCAGGATCACAGACAAAGAATATCTAACTATAAAAAGCATTTCAGGTCATCCAGACATGCATCAGATTGGTGTTACTGCGTTTCTGTCTATGATGCCATATATTATACAGCAAATAAAATTATGGGATGGAAACATTTTGAGGGCTTCTCGAATTTCACGAATTTTGACCTTGGATGAAGAGGAAGAAAATATGATTTGTGAAGATCCATTTTCTTCTGAGTTGACGTCTTCAACTGAGAGTCATGGTCAAAACGTTGGTCTAAGACAACCAGTGAACAGACTTGATTGTTTTGCATATATAATGAATGCTGCAAGCTGCACAGTAGCAGAAGAAATCCTACGAGTGTTATCAAAATTTCCTGTAGCTCTCTCTCTTTTAGTTCCAGACATTACTGCAAAAGACAAGTATCTCATTATTTTACCGCTGTTGAAAAATCTTGTTATTAGATGGGAAACACATCCGCAAATGCTTGGAAAGTCAAGAAAAGAGGATCCAAAAATTTCAGCACAATGCTGTGTTGAACAAGGCCAAATCGTAGAAAATCACTTATTCTCAAGCCCCTTTAAAATGGTGGTTGCTGTTCGGCTTGGCACAAATGAGACTGGAAAAAGTCAAATATTGAACCAAATGATGGCCTACCCATATTTCTTTTCATCACGTGCAGAGACTGGTGATGAATTTGGTCCACCGTGTACTCTCTATGGTACAGTGGAATTTACCTGGTTGACAGAAGAAACGTGTAACTATGGGCTCTGGACACATCTTTTAGAAAGCTACTATGCAGAAGGTCAAGAAGAAATAGTTCTTTTGGCCAATCTGCATGGAAATGCAACTCACTTTCCTGAGACGATGAGATACTTGAAAAGTCTGGCCTGTTGTTTCATTGCATTCATAATGCCTGATTGTGACCAAGACCAATGGAACAAATTTAAGTCTGAAGTTACTGGCAAACCCATCAATTGTGTAAGAGTTGACCATGGAGATAGCAAAATGATTTCAACTTCTAGTTTAACTCATGAAGACACACAAAATAAACTGAGACGACTAATTAAATGGGCACTTGAACTTAAGTTGGAACAAAGAAATTCAATGGACACTATGCAGACTGAACCTTGGAGATCACTTAGCTATGCTGAAGATGTAAGAACTGAGGCATCAGAGAAAGCTGTTAACATTTTGAAACCTCATGGATGTTGTGAAATAAGAAAGTCCATGGAAGACTTCTCAAAAAATGGATATGAAAGTTGGAAAAGCAACCCTGAGTTACAAGAACAGGTTTTCTCAGTTTCAAACATTTTCAATTTTTGCAATGGTCTATATTTGAAACAAGCAATGATTCATTTGGAAACTGAATTGGCCAAAAAATCAGCCACTGAGTCTATTAACCCTCGACGGCATGTTGCTGAAACTCAAAGAAGGTTGCAGATTGCTAAACTGTATATTAAAGAGAATTCCGGAAATGATACCTCTCAAGTGTTGAGTGCACAAAAAATTAATGAGAGGATGATGGCAGAAATGGGACGTGTAAATGATGCAAACTTAGGTCCTGAACATTTCTTTCGCACGTTTTGTGAGATTTATCACATTGCACTTGGTGATCATAACTCAGACAATCGTGACATTTTGAATCTACCCAAATACTATGCAGACCTGGTTCTTAATGGGCATGCAATTGAAGTACTTAATGGTGACACTGGTGAGATCCCTCTTGACTGGTTTAGAGCAATCTGTAAGCATATCTATGAAAGGCAACCAAATCTGCGTGTGTATGTCATAAGTATCATTGGTTTGCAGTCTTCTGGTAAATCGACTCTACTTAATGCACTGTTTTCTTGTCGATTCGCTGTTTCTGTTGGACGCTGCAGTCGTGGTCTTTACATGAGAATGATATTTCTGGAAGAGGATCTCAGAAAAGAACATGGTTATGATGCTATTATTCTAATTGACACCGAAGGTTTGGCATCACCTGAGAAAATGAATGACCCAGAGGCAAGTCGTAAAGATCGTCTTTTAGCAACACTTGCTATGGGTTTGAGCAATTTGACAATTGTCAATGTTCTCGGTGAAGATTTGGCAAAAATGACTGAGATTTTGCAGATAGTAATTGTAACAATGGCACGTCTACGTGAAGCAGATGTTAAACCGGATATGATAGTAGTGCAGCATTTACAGGAAAGAAATCCGTCTAAACTTGATGAAGCAAAGCGTCAATTCATTGATGCTATTAACCGAGCTTTTGACCTTGTGCATAAAAGTGATGTTGAACTTGGTGCTACACAAAATGCTTGCTTGACAGAACTTATACAGGGAATTCAGCGCAAAGACATGTTTATGCAGTTTAGTTCTTACAAGGATGGTTCGTCTGTTCATGCCCCACCATCTGAGTCATACCATAAAGATGTAGCAAAGTTGTATCAAATACTTCTGAACAGAGCCAGAGATTCAATATGTAAACTTCCTTTTCAACGATGGTTTCAACTCACTGAAAATTACTGGCACTCTGTGACAGAAGAGAAGTTTGCTCTTAATTTTAAAAGTGCACAGCATATCACCGACTTTTTATATTTTGGACAAAAGGTTGCAAAAATCAAAGAATCGATAGATCGTGCATTTAGATTTCATAGAGAAATTATCACGAAAAAAATTAGTGAGCAAGGAAAGCAACTAGAAGACCTTCGTGAAAACATAACAAAAGAGATGCTTTCCCAGCTGGAAAGTATACCACATGGTTGTACACAGAAATGTGACATTTGTAAGAGCCTTCGTCAGATGCAGCAGGAACTTTTTTTGGAGATTAAAGACACTGACTGGGAACATGATTTAAGAGAAACAATTGACAGATACCTAAGAAACAAACAGAATAGTGAACTGAAGATACTGAAACAGATATTCGATGTCTCAATATTGCGGAATGGTTGTTTTTCAGAGTTTTCTTATTTGATAACAAATGAGCTAAAAGAAGAATTGAGGAAAAGGCCTGATGGAAAGTTTAGTGAAAATCAGAAAACTGAAATTTCAGAAAGAATTTGGAATCGAGTGAAAGAAATTGCATCTTCAAGAGAGACAGGTGCACCTTTAATGGAAGAAATTGAAACAGCTGTAAAAGCAGAGTATGGAGACATTCACCCAGGTATTTGTGAAGACATTAAGAGAGGCTTAGAAGAAGCTATTCTAGAAACTGAACTAGCAAAAGGGCCTGTTATCCCTTATGTTGGTAGAAATGGTTCATTAAATAAAAAGGAGTGCCTAAATTTAGTTCAGAAAGTTCAGCACTTTGTGACAGCTTCACTAACTAGTTTAAATCCCCAGTGCTTTGAAGTTGGCATGAAATTTGAAGCAGGAATGATAATGTCTATTAAGCATAACATTCCTGAAATGCTGCAGAAGTATGAAAAAGATACTAAGATAAAATTGTTACAAGAGTATAAATACACTGTGATTCTGTACGTATTAGGTGTATTTATTAAGAAAATCAAAGATGTTCAGGAAACTTGGGATAACCAAAATAAACCCAGCATAATATTGCATGGGAAGGAAAAACTTTATAAGGAAGAGATTAAAACACGACTAGAGCATGGATTTTCCAGTGCATCTGATGGATATGTAAAAGCTGGATACATAATTGAAGAAATAAAGGACAGAGCGAGGAAGGCTGGTTATCGGAGCAAAATTCAGTCAATTTTAGATCATGTCTGGACAACCAACATTGAAAAAGTGCGGTTGCAGTATTTTGAAGGATTGGCATTAGAAGTGAAGGGTGAAAAGAAAACACGAGCCATTGCACACTTTAACAATCCATCAGAATCAATAGAAAAGTGGTTCCAGGAAAAGGTTGAATCCATATATTCAAAAGAAAAAGTTCAACAGAAATATGAACAAACTTTGACTAGAGAAACTGAACATGTCCTTCAAGAGATACAAAAGGCAAATACCTCAGAAGAGCTTGAGAGTTTGTTACAGGAATATCATGCAAGTGTGAAAGATGAGAGCAGTGGCAGTGAAGTCAAATTACAAGAAAACTTTGTGTCATATCGAGAGAGCATAATAAGCAAAATAAAAAACTTTTCCCAGACAGGCAAAAGTGAATCAGTCACTTATCTACATGCTTCACAAGACGATGAAGTCATGAATCGTTTAGGATGCACTGAGTCGTGTCCGTGGTGTGGAGCTCTGTGCTGGGGTTCGCGAGGACATCGTGATGATGAGGGTGAAATCCAAAAGCATCACTCATGCCATCAGCCGAATGGCTTGATAGGAACCGAGATAATTCAAAACCACACTCGGTATTTGGATCCCCGTGTATGTCAGGACATTCCTGACAATGAACCTGTTTATGCTGACGGACTCAAAAATCCTAGCATATGTTGGGGTCAGGTAAAGACCCAGCATTTTGACGACTGGAAATTTGACAGTCATGTCAAAAAGAATTTCGATGAAATGATGCATTGGTTTTTTCAAGAACTGCATGAAGATATGTCTGCAGTGCCTGGCAGAAACCCAGTACCTCCAAGATTGCTTGAAAAATTCAAGTGCAAAGATTTGAAGCTGGCAGATATTCTTGTAACTGTGCGCAGCATCAAAGATTAACCACACACATTTTAAAAATTTTTGCTGGACAAGCAGTGAATGTACATACAGCATTGCTTTATGGTCAGTAGGATCTGCTATACTATGATGTGACTTAAACATGTCTGTTAGCGGGAGATTTCAAAATCTTTATCTGTTGTTAACTTTTCTCTTAATTCCACCTCACATTTTGGATCCGAATGTTTCATTTCAAACACCAAAGTCCACCTATATATGGTTTTTACCTTTTTATATATAGTTTTTATTGTTTAGAGGGTCCTGCAGTATCTCAGCTTTAATGTATGCTTTGTGTATTGTGCAATCACAGTGCTTTATAATGATGCTAAGCCATACTGTGCATTTTTATTGTTTGGCTTTTTAGTCCCTATGTATTGTGACGAGTATTAGTTGACTTTAAAAAACTTTCAGACTTGACAGATTTAAATGTTTATGCAATTTTTAATTACCTCTTTAGACAGTGCTGTATGCCACAGAATCATATGCTACTGATCAGTCAGTATAGGACTGATTTTTAATATAGCTTCTCAGTAACTAGGCTTCTGAAATCATTGAGGGGATGTGTGATAAACTAGTGGTTATGTACTGTGATAACCATAATTTAAAATTACTTTTATATGATAACGTAATTTAAGATAAGTCAGTATTATTTAACTTTTAAGAACAAAGTACCCAACAAGTATGTTCTACTATGACCTCAGTGATATTCTGAGTGTTGGTGTTAAGATCATAATAAAGAGAAATATTTGAAAAAGTCAAGTTCAGATTTAACTCCAGCCTGTCACGAAATCAATGTCTTTACTATTTGCTTATTTTCTGGTGCTCTAATTTGTTCATCCTATGCAACAGTGAGTTTGAATCCAATATTATAATGGACTTTTCCATGAGAAATCCACTCAATCTGCAGACATCAAAAATCTTATAAGATTTTTTCTTATAAGTTTTTAATATTGTAATTGCAGGTCATTAAAACTTCTGCGAGTTTAATAGTTGTCTACTGAATTGCTTGTTTTAGTTATATTTTGTAATATCTCTTGTAAATTTTTCATTATAACAGATAATCTGTCAAAACATTTAACTAAATCTTGTCTTGAATACATCTAGTGATGGGGCTTCAGCCACAAATGGATGGATTGGCTCCAGATAGTTACATTAGGTCTATAGCTAGAGCAGAACTATGTTCGGGCAGCAATAGGTATTTCAGGATGCAATGTTTGATGGGGTGGTCAAGCGGGGGCGGGGATCACTCTATTTCTACCGTTGCTTTTCGGCGTCGCCCTCTTCAATGACGTTAATTATAGGCGTGGCTTCTGTAAGTGTCCGCCATTGAATAATAATAAGGCAATTTATATAGCGCCGCAACACAGCCGAGGCCGAAGAAAAGGGCGCTGTACATGGGTTAAAAAACAAAATTCAACTACAGTCATAAGATATCCTAAAAAGATGTGTCATGAATCGTGACTTGAATGTGTCCAGGGATGGGCATTCGTCACCATTGTCAGAAAGACTGTTCCACGCAGTGAAGGAACGTTCACCAAACTTCATGGAAGACCGCGGGACATGCAGTTGATTCCTCGATGAGGCCCGTAGCCGATATGTGTTCTGGTTGTCGGCTGTTCGAATACAGAAGACGGATATATAGTCTGGCAGAAGACCATTAAGAGCCTTTTATGTAATTAGGCACAGTTTGTAGGTGATCCGCTGAGGAACGCGCAACCAGCGCAGGTTGTCGCCCAGCAGATCAGTGACGTGATTGAAGTAAATAAACATGGATTCTAATGCCTGATGTTAAATAAGGGCCAGGGTTAAAGTTAGGGGTAGAGTTAGTTCGGCTTTGTAAATATTGAATAACGCTTAACTGATCTTTGCAAATAGTGTTTAGCTCCAATAGATTCATCTCAGCAGCAACTACAACCAATCACAGTAGGCAGAAGCCAGTCCGTAAGCCATGTCCAAAATAGAGCGGTCCCATATACTATAAGTATGCCTAAGCCGCCTGTGAATAAGCTGGTAACCGCGACTTAGCTTTCTCTGGGCGCTGTAGAAATCTCGAGATTACGATCATATCAAGAGATCCGACACAAGCTCCCACCGAAATTGGCGGAACTTCCGGTACTGACGGAAAGCTGAATATCAAATCCTTAGAGTGCCTTACACTAAGCACTCTCTGTTTAGTTATTATGTATACTTCTGTTTGCCCTTTTATGCCATGTAAACCATCTTCTACCTACTTCAAATTTTTAGATCGTCAACTATGACATGGCGATAAATAATAATTGCATATGCAGAGTGTAGAATCTGTGATCTGTTATCCGCGGTCGTGCAGAGTTGTGTAGCCGTGTGTTTAGGACGGTTTGTGGTAGTGTTGCTGGCTTTAACTTAACTCCAAAGTTTTGTTTGTGGTGAATCATGTTGAAATTAGTTCGGAAATTATCACTTAATTGTCGAGCGTCAACAAGCTTGAGTTTTAGTCATAGTTTAGCAAAGCGCTTAATCCCTTGCGATGTAGTCTGGCGGTTACCTTCAGCTTCTCTGGCGATAATGCAGGGTCGTGCAACAGACAACTCCTGCATTTGCAAGAATGCGAAAGAAGATCGGCTCTTTAGGAATTTCTATGAACAGTCTTCTTTATGGATGAATATTTCGCGAAGCTATGCAAAGAAAGGCAAAGAAAGCCGTAAAGAAAGCGGCAAAAAGGGCAAGACCGAAAAGCCGCACGTTCAGCTGAGCGAGGAAGAGTTAAATCAGGTAATCGACTTTGACAAAATGAAAAATCAGATGCAGATGACACTAGAGTATTTGAAAAAGGACTACGCCGAGCAACTGTCCCTACGGACGTCAGTAGGCATGTTGGATAAGCTGGTCGTTGATACTCCAGATGGCAAGTTTCCCCTTATACAACTTGGTCAGGTCATTCAAAAGAATCCGCAGCTGATGGTGGTCAACTTGGCTGCTACCCCTCAGTACATCTCCTGCGTCAAAATAGCAATCCTTGAATCCGGAATGAATGTCAACCCGCAGCAGGAAGGCACAACGCTCTACATACCTGTTCCAAAGATAACCCGGGAACATCGTGAAGGGCTGGCAAAAAACGCGAAGAACCTTTGCGAAAAGACCAAGGAAAAACTGCGCCACATCCAGAATAATTTTGCGAGAGATCTGAAAAAGGCGAAGGACGAACATTCTGAGGACCTCGTGTTCAGCGTTCATGAGACAGTTTTAATTACGACGAAGAAATACATGGACGAAGCAGAAGCAATAATGAACGCAAAGCAGTCTGAACTGTTGGGCAACTGAAGGATAATTTCAACTATTCTTTTAGGATTTTAGTTCTTCTTTGTTCATGAGGATGGCTAAATGATGGAAACTTTTATGTTAGGTTGCTGAGAAGCTCAGGTGTAACTGTGAGACAGCTTTGCTAGCCAGATATAATCAAAGTGATAACAAAGATGTTGACATAGTTTGTTTTGATTTTGCAAAACGCAATGTAACTGGCACCCAAACTCTGTGCTTGTGATGCGGTTATGCAGTATGCAGATATAGCATGGTGGCACTTAAAGCATCGTGCCATGCTTGCATGACTCCTCTTACATGTAACTACAGCCATTGAACAGTGTGTATGCACTTGGACTCTTTGTGTGTTACATGTCAATGGCAGTCTGTATTTATATATGCATTTATATGTGTATGAAGACATACAGTGCCGGGTAAGGACTAGTGAAAGCAATGCACACACTGACTTGGGGTCACTAGGACTAGGGTGGTTCAAACGTATGTATGTATTTACATACCTTTTAAATGTTTTACCTGTTTTCCATCGGTTACTTTTACTTTACGAGGCCCCAATGCTTTGGGTATATTGAAATTTGGAAATTAATCTAAAGCCAAAACGTGTAATGCCATTAGCTTTTGATGTAGAAGAGGCCCAGGCCAATCTCAGCCTCAGAGAGGGAGCCAGATCATGGCTGCTGTGAAAAGACCGTTAACATGTGATGGCACATGAAGATCGTTTCTACCTCGTCAGTACGGAACTGAATATGCACGTGATCGTAATTGTAATCCTGAGATTTCTACAGCGCATAATGAAAGCCACGTCACAGGGACCAGCTTTTTCACAGGCGCTCAGTCAAAACAAAATCGATAGGCAAAAGTGTTTGGTTCCATGTCAAGATCCAAGAGTAAGGAGAGACAGCAAGGCAGCTACGACGGGTGATGTTTGGGATTGGAGTGGAAAGAGGGATAAGAGGAAGAATGGGACAGGACAGGATCTGTGAAAGGGAATGTTTTCAGTTTTGAGTGAAAGGTCACGTGCCGTGTGTTTGGCCCTTGGTCTAGTAGCATCCTCAGGTGAAGCATGGAATGCTGCGTAGTTAGATGCCGTTGGCGATTGTTGACAATGATCCCGAAGGTAACCAACTGGGCGGTTAATCAACTGCATGTGCGTACGATTGTAGATTGCGCGCGGGAGATCGCGGGCCCCTGGTCCAACATTTTCCCGGGGTTTGTGCGCATTAACAAACTTTGTTTACACAATCGATCAGGTCTGTCTTTTATTGGATTCACATCGTGAAGGTGAAAAGGATGGCATACCACAGCGTGTATATATACGCACAAACCACATCGTGTATTTTGCGTCATTTTTATTTACACAACTTTATACATTCAAATATATAGGTGTGTGCGTGTGTGTGTGTGCGCGTTATAACGTATATGCTATAAAGGGAGGTCTTGTTACGGCCTAGAGGGCGTGGCCAAGCAGTCCTAAACAATGGTAGGGACCCGAACTGCGGCGGACAAAAGACCCCACTATATGACGTAGGTATAATGCGAATTTTTACCCAAAGATCCACAGGAATAAAGGTTTTCTATATAAATAATACAATAAATAATAATAAATTACTATTGATAATAAATTGCTCGCCAAAATCAATTGAATTTCCGAACGGTCAAACCGTACAAATAGCAGCATGCAGCCATTATGAGCAGACTGAAAGTGACAATAGTCTATGCTGGGAATAAGTCTAAAACTGGATTTCTGTACAATTCTAAGTCTGACAGTTGATAATAATTGCTGAGCAGAATGCAAATGTAGACTTTTTTCTATAGCGACCGTATGACCTCGACCCTGCTCATTTTCAATGAATTTATCAGGTGAGATCCTTCACCACCGCTGCCCGTTTGAATGGGCACCACGTCATTTAAGGTCCCGTGTACGGACAGTGCTAGCCCGAGATTCGAATCTCTAAAATATGCCACGAGCGGGACGGGAACCGGCATCTTCGATTTTACAAATTCTCTGTTCCTCCATCATTTCCGTCGTTCACCCAATCATCGTCCGTCCAAGCCCCTCTATTACTCCTCAGGCGTCCCATTCAAAACTGAAGTAGCCTATCACATTTTCAAGAAATCCCACCTTGATCCATCGAATCCTCTGCCTTCCCATTTCTTTCTACTTAAATACAACCCACCCTGGCAGTTCCTTTCCCCTTGTCTCTCTGGTCTTCTGGCAACCGGACCTGGTTCTTGACATGGCATCTTTGGACAACCCCACTGACTTGACGCAGCGTTCGTGAATAAGCTGGTGCCCTGCGCTTGGTTTTTAAGTAGCGCTTTAGAAATGTCGAGTTTACGATTACGATTACGATCTTCACGTTAACCAATGTAGCTAACCAGGCCAGTAGCCCTCCCTCCATAAGTAGTTAAATTATCTGTGGAACAATACAGTATACACTGTATTTGCTATTAACTTTATTCAAATATTGCCTTCCTGTGGGAAAATACCACCCAAAATTTTCTGCGTCGTAGTTTTAAGTTACTCCGAATTACGTAGATCGGGCATGGCGCCAAGTCGAACGAATACGGTAGTGACGGTGAACATTGCGGATTGGGAGGGCGGTTAGCCTGAAGTCAGCTGTGCTGGGTCGGCGCAACCTGGTCCTGCTGCTGAAGTGATGCATAGAGATATAAGCACCAGTAGCCAGCCGAGTCAGAAGCAGAAGAAAAAGAGCCAAGTTGGTGATGGTTAGTCACTGAAGCCGGCGGCAAAGTAGTAGCAGCAGCAGCAGCAGCAGCCGAAGAACAGTTGCAGCCAAGAGATATTCAGATTTCGAGTTTTAATCTTATAGTCTTTGTTGCCAGTTGTAGTCTTCCTCGCTGGTTTTATTGCGTTGGGTCTTCAGAGCTTTTCATCAGAGCACGGTCTTAAACTTCATTTTCAGCACGTTCCTACTCGTTTGCCGAGGTAAGCAGAGTTAATTGTAGGGTCAAATTAGTGTTTTACTAATAAATATCGACAGAAGTTTTCCAAAATGAAATCTAATCGGTGTTTATTTTCCGATTGACGTCATTATTACCCGTTCTGACAGTACAAACCGCACCTGTTGACGGCTTTAAAACAGGTCTGACAATAGCAAATAGCAATTTGTAATTCAGCTTACTGTAGTTGCCGACATCTGCCCTGCCAGTGTCGAAGCTTTTACCTCTGGCATTGGCATTTATTATTATTGTTATCGTGGCCCTGGCATTTTTTTAAGGTATTAAGACTCTGTGCGACCTGGTCTGTGCGACCTGACACCAACTGAAGCTATCTACAGCTCAACGGATTTTGATAAGATGAGGTCTTTTCTACGTAATGCACATAAAAATGGGGCTTGTGTTTCTTAGGCAGAAGCCAGATAATGAAGAGTTGTATGCAGCCGGCTCTTCTACCATTTTATTTGATGGTATAATGTTTAAGATTTAAAAGTAAATTAAATGGATTTTATCCATAAATGCAGATAATCACAAGGCATCCAGGTTGTTTTAGCTGATTAATTGCACAGATAAATAACAGTGGATTTCGACGGATTGCGATCCTTAGCTGTGGTTTCACATGAAGCAATCATTAATTGATGTCTTGTGCATTATTATAATGGCGCTATAAAAGTCATTAGACTTGATTAGATAACGGCAATAAGAAGAAATGTTTTTATGGCTCATTAATCAAGTCAGTCTTGGATTTTGGTTTTGTACGTCTGTTTTGCTTCTTGTTGTAGTTTGCTTTTTGAGATGGATGAAGGTTTAGCTGGGGAGCTTCAGTGCCCCGTCTGTCTGGAGCTCCTCACTTGGCCGATCATTCTCCCATGCTCCCACGTCCTTTGCCGCACCCCGTGTGCCGAGCGCCTCTTTGACCATGGCTTTGTTCGTTGCCCGGTTTGTCGGGACAACTCCTTCGTCAGTGGAGGAATCCAGAACCTTCCCCGAGTCATCTCCCTCGAGAACATCATTGAGCGCTTCCGGCATCCTCTTCCGCCGGCTCTTCCGCCAATTCCTCCAGAAGAGGAAGAGGAAGCGTGTGGAGAAAATGACATGCCATGTCAGCTGTGCGAGAGTGAGAGTCCGAAGAAGGCCAAGAAATCCTGTCTCCATTGCAATGCTTCGTATTGTCAGCAGTGTCTCAGACTGTCACACCCGAATAGGTCACCCTTCAATGAACACAAACTCATTGAACCGAAGAAATATTCGAAGCCTAAGGAACTGAGGTGCCTTCAGCATGATGTCGAGGTTAACATCTTCTGTGAAGACTGTCAGAGCCTTGGTTGTCTTCTCTGCGCTGAGGACAAAAACGCATCACACGCCGGTCACAAGATACTTTCTCTTCAGCAGGCCACAGAGTCTTTCAAAGTCAGTACATAGGATTCTCTCTTTTTACTGTGTATCTCAAACTTTGTCTGTGTGTATATGTGTATGCGTATTTTTATATGTTTGTGTGTACAAGAAGAAAGGAGACTGGTCAATACAATAAGGAGGAGACAAATGAAGTGGATTGGACACATACTGCAAGGAAATGCTGAATGAGGACAATGATCGAAGTAAGAATTGAGGGAAAGAAGGTTCCAGGAAAACCAAGAAATATGCTGTTGGAATGGATGATGGATAAAGAAAGAAGAAGGGGCTACAAAGAAGTTAAAGAAAGGGCCCAGAACAGAGAAGAGTGGCGTCGCTGGACTCTTGGACCGGCCTAAAGGCAGAATCTGAATTTATATGTGTTACTTATGTGTGTTAGAGTTCTAAAAGAACGACATATTCTTGTGTACGAATTGTATGCACAAAGCTGGAGAAGATTCTGCTGGCATCTGCTGTTAATTTATTATGTTTATTATTATTATGAACTACTTTTGTTTATAATTTTTATGTTGAGTACAGGGTACATGTCATTCCTAAGATAATTGAAAATAGTGTGAACTGGGTAAGTAAGAAGTGTAACTATGGAGATGGTCTAGACTCCAGAGCAACACATTACTGGCCTTTTAGTAACATTTGGACGGCTTTAGCTGGACATAATTTTTCAAAATGGTTATATTAGGGGCATGTTATTGCCTTCTTAACTAGCAATGCATTATGTGTTCAATTTATTTTCTATGATTTATTTGGAGAGATTTGAGGTGTGGCACATACATTTTGATCCAGGGAATGCTCAGCTGTTTTCAATATCGTTCATGTGTTACTGATTAGCCTAATTGTGATGGAAGAATTGTAAGAGGTGGTAATAGTGGGAGCAGCATTGGTGTTCTGGTGATGATGATGATGACGACGACGATGATGATGCCACAATGATGGTAATGTGATAACGCAATAAGGACAAATGTTGACGAGATAGCTGCTGGAAATTGAAGCAGTGTGCCAAGTGATGCATAAGAACTGGAACAGAAACGTGTTTTCCATTTATCCGTTGGATAGCAACGCCAAATTGTAAGTGCGAAGCCGAGTACGAAAGGCAGCGGTGTTGGGTTTCCAGCAGCAGCAGCTGGTACATGATGAACTGGCTGACCTTGACTGATAACAGTGATGTATGTACGCCAGTAAATCCGTCATGGAAAAGTCTTTCCAGTCGTCTTTGGCCGGCCAAGCCATGCTCCTCGCTGCAGCTGCTGCTTCCCGGAAGGTGTTGCCTAGAAACCGAATGCCAATAACAAAGCAGGCGCCGGACCTGGTTCTGCAGATGGCTGTTGGCCAACTGCGCCAGTTGCTGAGGCTGGCGATGATGCTGCGCAGAAGTGTCGTCGTGTGCGCAGAATCCGTCGGTTAAGATGATCTGCGCAGTTGGAAGGATGCTCTTGCCAGCTGTCCAGAGTTTCATTGCCTTGAACTCTCTGTCCTGCTGTTATGATCCAAAATGGGACCATTATGAATGACCCCTCCCACAGAAGGTCAATGTTTTTTTGTATTGTATTGTATTTGATAACTTATGTAGCGCTTCTTACAGAACAAAGTACTCAGAGGCGCTTCCAGCATGAGAGCCCCTGTCTGTATGCCAGTAAATCCATCAATGTTTCATCATCAGACTTTGATATATGGCCTAACTTTAGGACAACCTAGGAATATGTTGCCTAACAATCTGCGACTTAAGCTCCTTAGCTTTCCTTTCCCTGTTTTCTGTCAGTGCGTGAAAACCATTCTGTTTGATCGTGGTTTCATGCTTTCAGGTCGGGAGTGACTATGAGGAGTTGCTCTTTAAGTGGCGCTATATAAATTTACTGTTAGAATTAGGACAATGTGTACATTTTATGAGCTTTCTTTGTGATAACTGAAGTACAGAACTTCCAAGAGTTTCTTGATAAAGGTTATGGGGCATAGTAGCGGCTTGGATAAGAGCGCTCGGCTTGTGATGCGGAGAGTACGGGTTTAAGCCTCCCCTTAAATGGTTACTGAGTAAGTCCTTCACTCGCAGTTGCTTCTTGCCTTAGATTCAGATTTACTGATCTTGCATGCATAATAAATGCAATAATAATAATAATTATAATAGTAATAATAATAATAATAGCAACAGTAATAATAAGAACAACAACAATAATATTATATTACAATACCTCATCGTTATTTTGTCAGGCTTTTAGAACTCTTCATCAAATATACACAACACAAGTAGAAATGTATTGTATTGTAAACTTAAATAATGAAGCTATTATAGATATGATGCAGCTTAACGAAATAGTTGGGCTATATAAAGCAACTAATATTTATGTAGCGCCGCTTTGGGAATATTTTTTCTGGTACACTTGTTGCTGGAAACAAAACAATGGTTATCAGTCTTCACTTGGCAAAAGAATGAGGGCGGCTATTTTTAAGCCAACAGCTGCTGCAGCAGTTCTGACGTTGAATGGTAAACACGTATGTAGGTAAGTAGGCAGGTAACTAGAGAGGCATGATAAAAGTAATTAAGTAATCTGTTTTCGTTTTATTTAACAAGGTTATGCACTAGAGAGTCTAATCTAAGCTAATTTAATGACTTCTAAAGCACTGTTATAAAAATGTAAAAGGCTCCAATTGGTCCTAGTGAAATCATAGTGAAAATCACAATCACCTGGAGAAGCTTGATTGAAATCTGATGGGTCAGAGAAACTAGAAGTAGGTAAACTAGTTTGTTTACTTATTTAATAAACTAGCAGGTAATCTAAGTTTATTTTTCATTTTTAATTTATTGTTCTCAGTGATGACATCATAAGACTTAGTATATAAAAAAACTTCTATGATGGAAAGGGCAGACCAAGAAGGACCAGTGTCCTGCTTAGCCCAAAGAATGTAGGCTGCATTTGCCATAGTTTAATTCAACAATTGGTTTTAATTGGCTTAGACGATTTTATTTTGTTTTAAACTTTGTGATTATACACTGATGGCACAATTAAAAGTTTTTCTTCAGTACCTAAGTAGTTTTCAAGAACCAAAAAATTTGACTGCAATTTATGCCCTTGTGGTTACAGTACTTTTGAAAAGTAGTTAATAAAAAGTCTGATTAAATTAAATTACATTTAAAGCTTAAGTGGAAAGCTAAGCTAAAAGAGTTGATGGTTGGATATTTGGGTACAGAAAAGGACAATGTCTTCTTCAAAAGTGAAGCAAAGTTGTTGAAACGGGTTTAAAACCTGGAACTTTTGCTCACCGCATTTCAGTTAAACATGGTTTAATGTGATAAGTTGATCCTTTGATGCCCTGTTTCCTTGAGAGGCCTCTGACTTTCTTCAATTCAGACTTTAATTATTCAATTTACAGTAGTTTCCAATTATTTCTAAGCTTAGTTTGATTACAGTTTCGTTTTTGTCGTTTGGAACTTGCAACGCTAGCGGCCAGGAAATCTGAGCAAAAACTTGGAAATGCCAGAGCTGCTATGATTTACCTTTTCCTCTTACAGTTAAAGAGGTTAAGGACGCATTTCATTTAGCAATCAGCAGGATGTTGTGAGAACGCCTAAATGGCCGATTTGACTAATGGAAAAGATAAGATAGGAAACTAAATTGAGAAATGAAATTGCTCATAATGTGTATGTTTCATTTGAAAGCACTAGCGGCTGTTGAATGAAACAGGATATTTTGTTAACCAGTTTGATCTTGACTGATTTAGATGGGATGTAATCTACACTCTTCAACGTGATGTGTGCAACAGTGAACATTATTGTGTGATATGATAGCCAGATGGTTTGAGCGCTTGCTTTGTAACTTGGAGCACGTGGGTTCAAGCCTCCCCTAAGATAGTTACTGTGTAGGGACCTTTTTTCAAGTCCTTCACTCATGAAATTTTGCTCAGCATCTTCGATTGATGCCTGCACAGTGGTGCTTGATAAGAGCAGAAATAATAATAATTAAAATAAGAATAATATGAGTGAAACAGTAGTCAACATTTTCAACAATGTTGTTTTGGTGCACAGTAACCAAGTGGTAAGAGCGCTCAGCTTATAACACGGAGAGTACGGGTTCGAGCCTCCTCTGAGGCGGTTAGTGTATAGGCATTGAGCAAGTCCTTCACTCACAGTTGCTCAGCACCATTGATTAACTAGACAGTGGTGCTTAACAAATGCATAAATAAAAAAATAAAAAATATCAGGTTTAATGAAGTATAAAAAGTTGCTTTTGAGTTATGTTGCACGATGCCCAACAGTGAAGTACGTTAACGTGACGGGATAAGACAAAACGTGATGCTCTTTATTTGCGTTAACACTTTTCTGGAATCTGTGTGTTAAAGAAATGTTTGATTTCTGTTTATTTCGTCTAGGTTATATTAGAAGCGAATCTTGAGAGTTTGGAGAAGAACCTTAAGATTGTTGAAGAAGCGATCAACAATCAAAACAGAACAAAGGCTGCACTGCAGGCAAGTTTTTTTATGATCATCTTATTAGTTCCAATCTTTAACGACATCTCATGGCATCAAAGGTATCGACGTCACCCTCCTCCTTTTTCCAGGCTTAGGACTGGCACTACCCAAGTACGGCAGTGGTGGAGTTTAACAATCATCTGTATGAGAACTGACTCTATTTATAGCTGCCCGATAGTTGAACATTTAATCTAACGATCGCTTCAGGTGAAATTGTAATCAAATACGTAATCTATTAAGCGTGTCCTAAAGGTCAGATAACATTTAACGAATTCTGCTGTGTCTTTGTCTTCATTGTTTGAATTCTCATGTATTATCCAGATGAACAGAATGTGTGAACGGACAACTGCCAGAGACTGGGCTAAACCAGAGAAGTGACACCAAATGTACGCTGTGTGCATTTCATTTGCCTTCCGCTGCAGCTGACTCCATTATTGGTGTTACACCCATATAGAGCTGATTACTTTACATGCCTCATTACCAAGAGGACCTTTATAATGGTGTCTGTTAGATGTATATATGCATGCATGCATGTATGTATGTATGTATGGATATATGTATGTATAAGTAAGTAAGTAAATAATGCATTTGTTAACATGCCATGTGTCCATTGGCTGAGTGAGGAATCATAGGCATGGACAAACACACAGACATCAATACATAACAGAGCAAACAAAAGAAGATTCACACTTTAACACTGTACACAATTGCCTGTACATGTTTGTATGTATGCATATACACATGTATGTATGCATGTATGTATGTTTCTTTTTGAGAACATCGCATGGATGCTATGGTTACTTTAAGTTACTTTCTTTGGACAGCAATGTGTCACTGAGCGAAGAGCCATCATCAACGAACAGTGCGACGGTCTTATAAACGAGGTTGAGACGAAACGTGAATTCTTCCTGTCCGATTTGGAGTATGAGGACAAAAGCAAGACAGAGAGTCTGACGCAACAGATTGCCAGTTGCCAGCAGCAGGCAACCAGTCTACAGAGTCTGATTAACCGCACCCGAGAAGTTCTGAGGGAGACGGAAGACTGTGCCTTTGTTCAAGTAGGCATCTGAAACACTAACTGTTCTTATTAGTGAGTAATGGTGGTTGTAAGTGTAACTGTAACTGTAATTTGAAATTTGTATGGCACCTCTTCAAGATATGGTGCCTCTTCAAGATAAACTCATCAGAGGTGCTCTCTGTGCTAACTATGTTAAATGACGCTCTCTGTGCTAACTATGTTAAATGACGCTCTCTGTGCTAACTATGTTAAATGTCATTAAGAACGGAACATTCATCCATTAGTAAACATTGCTTAGTTGACTAGAAGATTCACCAGTGGCAAGTTCGAGCACACACGCAAAACCCATCCAACGGGTTCCCAACTAGAGTTGAATTACGACAGCATGGGTTGTTACCTGTGGGGGTGGTTAAAGCAATCATCTTACCTATAGATGGTGTATAAACACAATGACCTAAGCTGCATTAAAGATAATCGTCTTACCTAAGATGCATTAAGAGCCTTAAAGCCCTGGTTGAGTAAACCGTGGCCCATCCTTTAATGATTCGTTGAAGGTTTGGTTGTCTTTTTACAGTTTATCGTAACTGCACTTTACTCAGTAATCGTTGTAATGCGTCTGTTTGATTATGGTAATAAGGAGGACATCTGCTTCGTAATCGTAATCAAGAACTTATAAAGCGCCACTTCAAGATGAAACTCATCAGAGGCGCTCCCGGCCCAATTTCCCATGACTAATGGGGAATAACACGGTCTTCAAACGTTGTGGAAAAGAGAGGGAGGAAGAGAGAGGAATTCCCGCCTAAGGTTTGCTCTGCTGTGTTATTTCTGCTGCTCCTTCCGAACCAGATGCATTTTTGTTGTGAAGAATCCGGGTTGTTGTGACAGTTGTTTTCATTTTGTGGATTTCTTCACGCCTTACGTACTGATTCAACTGGTGAAGTTTTGGTCCATCAACGTAATGAGATCAAGCTGGTGGATCAGCCGGTTTGATATTCCGCTGCTGAAAATAAGCTGCTTTGCTTTTTCTGTTTTAGATGGCAAAATCTGTCGGTGACAAGTGAGTGTTTTGTTTTTATGGTGTTTTAGAATTTTGTTCCCTTGCTGAGTGTTAGTACTTATGTTGTCTGCATTTGTGAAGCGCTGGATAATGTTGGCAGTCAGTAGAATGTGGAGGGTGGTTATTAAATGACTTCCTCAGGTGATAAAAAGGAATTTTAAGTGCACCTGTGGAATAGAGGATAGCGTACAGTAATAAAATCACCAGCTCAATGATTTAATCAGTTACTAAATTGGTTACTTTTACTTGTTAATTTTTTTACATGTGCTAACAAATGACTTGATACGTATATGGGCAATGAATCATGAATGAACTATCCTCTAAATGAATTGTAGCAAGTCAAGGTGTCATTTCAGCTGTTATTTACAGTACCAGTTTTTGCTACTAAGCCAGAATCTGGTGTAAGTCTTGTTGAACTGCAGCAAGCCAAGCCAGGGAGATATAGAAACATCTGGAAATCACTGAAGTTAAGCCTTCGTTACAGTAAGGTCTGCAAGTGCTTGTGCATTCAGTGGAGACGACAATAAGATGGCAACAGTGTGGCTGTTGTTATGGTCACAAATTTACTCCAAAGACTTTGAACTCTTGGAGGCGCTGAGGCTGTATGTTGTGTTGTGTGTACTGGATTTTAGGAGACATGTGTACCGAAAATTGGAGCTCCTTTTTGATTATTATTTTGCATTTATTATGTGCACAAGATCAGTAAATCTGAATCTGAGGCGCAAAACAATTGCAAGCAAAGGACTTGCTCAAGATCCCTACACAGTAACCCTCTAAGGGAGGCTTGAACCCATACCCTCCGCATTACAAGCCGAGCGCTCTAGCCAGTGAGCTTCCATGCCCCATGATGTATGGTATGGTAGCACAGTTTTCAGTGACGTGATTTGTGTCTTCCTAATAAAGTGTGTTTGTGCATTTGTATTTTGTAGAGTGAGCAAGAATCTGCAGAAGATGACCCGAGTTTCAACAGGTCTCCCGTCGTATGCGACTGTGTTAAACCAAAAGGTTGTTGACTTTAGGAAGGAAAAGGCAATCATTAAAGACTTGGCTTACCTGACAGGTAGCTAATTCATGTCATATATTCCTGTCTGTGCCTCAGTTAAGTCTTTTATGAGAAAGATAAGCAAATGTATTCAAATAATCTTCAGGACTTGAGCCAGAAGTGTTGTTGCCTCTGTATTGTTGCAACTTGAGACGGTGTGTTAAGCCTTCCTGTTAGTTTAAAATTAATGAAATATCTAAGAACTGTCTGTGTAATTGGATAAAATAGACAAGAGTCTTGTATAACAAGTTAAGTAAATCTGTTTTAATTATCAGTTTTCACTCTTAATAGTGTTGTTACTTATAATGTTCCCTATGGAACGTTTAAACTGTTTGAAGCATTTAACTGTTTCAGTCTGTTTCTTCTCTGGATTATTTGTCTTTTATTTATCCAGCTAATTTTTATCTTTGGGCCACAGTGCTTAGGCACATAATTTAAAATAATACAACTTTTCGCATCAGTAAAATTAGTGATTTTTTAATGATTAATATGATAATTTATTATAATAATTTAATATAGTATAATTTATTAGGTGCTGTTTTGTGCCTCAGAGCTGTGATTCTGTTGTTGCCTGTTTTAAGTGTTACTTTAAAAGTGTTACCGTTAGGACACAGTTATTATACACCAATGTTTGACGAGCGATTTGACTTTTTCTTTAATTAATTTCGACCTGTTCTTTCAGTGCCAAGCATCCCGCACATAGACATGTCGAAGTGCTCACGCTCAACGAGCAGCGTTGTCCTTGTTCTTTGCGCTCCTCTGCACGAAGTTGATGTTGTCGATGGTTACAGGGTCTTCTACAGCACGGAAAGGGAAAGGAACCCGGAGACTTGGGTCTGTAATAATTACGCGCGTAATAGAAGTCGTTTGATTACAGACTACAGCAATCTGAGAGTGAGATTAGGAAGTCTGAATAGAGTCAATGATTACACTAAATACAAGAATATATTTAAGAAAATAATGTTTGCTGACAGTAAAAGCATTGAAACTGATAAAAATGATTGGTTAGTTGTACTAGTTACTTATGGCATGGTGGTCTATTGGTAATGCGTTTGGGCAAAGATCATGCAGTTGTGGGTTTGATTCCGTGTAATGACTCTGGGCGAGTTGTTTGCGCTCACGTGCCTCTGTCACCAAGCAGTGTAATTTGGTACAGGTGTAAGCTTGGAAGTAAACGGCAAGTCCTGCGTGGCACTGGCCCCATGTCCAAGACCTTGGGATTCGTCCATTGCCGGCTCAAGGGGCTAAAGAAAAGAAAATGAGTACCTCCTTACATCTCATTTGTGGGACATGGGATACTTTACTTTCTAGTTAGAGGAAGCACTGTGTAGTCAGGGTGACAATGGAGTATAGAATAAAGAATAGAGTAACAATGATGCTGAACATTTAGATGGTTTTGATTTGACTTTATGAGCTTCAATTTGAAGAATTTTTTCTTATATGAAGTTCTCTCTCCTTCCACAATCTAGGAAACAGTGGATTTCAAAACTCCTGGAGAGACGCGCAAGTGTGGTCGCGGTCCGCAGAGTGATGGCGCCATCTGCCTGATGCATGACAATCTGCAAAGTGGCACCATCTATTACTTTGGAGTCATAGCGTACAATGCCACTGGACAGAGCGAGATGTCAGAAGTCATCCAGTGCCACACTTTGTCTGCATCTCAGACTACTTTACCTGGTAATTGGTGTGAACTTTGAACTTTTGGGTCTCAGACTATTTTACCTGAACTATACTGTAGCAACAAATCACTGTGACAAGTCTCCAGGAAAGCCTTTACACTGTCATTGTTTTCTAAACTTTATGATTATTATTATTATTAATCAGATACTTATATCATGCTAATTTATGAATTAACCTCAAATGCATGGGTAGCTGGAAAAAATAAGTCTTCAGTTGTTTACAAAATGAAATGACAGAAAGAGATTGGTACTGCAAAGCTGGTGGTAGTGAGTTCCACAGATGTGAAAACAGCACATGAAAAGGCGTGGTAACCACGCGTCTTTTTTCATAAGCTGGAACAACCAGTTGGCCAGAAGAGACTGATCTTAATTAAGTTTGTCCAGGTAGGATTAAGTATGAGTGGAATAATAATCTGATAAGTTGATGGTGGCTGTAATGATGAGAATAATGAAGGTAAGTTGACTTTGATGTTCAGAAACTAACATTTTTTATTGGTATAAGATTGACTGCATAAAAACTTGTTGTTCTTTTAACTGATTGATATGGTGACACGAATTGTTATTGTTTAAGTAGTTTACTCAAAGAGTCAAGTAGCTTTGAAATTTTTCCTGGGCTCAGCTGATGAAAATTATATTATCAGTGTACATGTTTTAATTGTTTAATCAACGCCAAATTTGGGGAGGTTCTTAAAAGGCGCTACGTGAATATTTAACATTGTGATTTTTCTTGTCACAGTGCCACAGATTGTCGAGTGCCAGTGCCGCACTTACACCTACTCGATTCAGCTACACAGTCCAAGTCCATTAGATGATCCTCCAGATTCCGGAATTGCCCATTACCTTCTCTACCGCGAGGCAAGCGTAAACAAGATCTGGAAGAGCATTTCGCTGTACGGTCGAGTGGACCACCGGGTGTTTGGCCTGGAGCCAGACACAATGTATGATTTTGTGATAATGGCCTGTGATAAGAACTCTGAATGCCAAGTCTCCAACATGGTTACGATGAAGACGGAACGCTCGGCCTACTAGACTTGTCGAGTGTCCGTAGGCAGTGGGCCTGCTTGAACTATCGTACTTCTGACTGTCTCTGTAAGAGTAAAACTTTCGAAGGGTGCGGTAAGAAACTGTTGAATGACGGAAGAATTACAGGACTTTAAATTTAAAGACTGGTTGCATTTCAGCGATGCACTTTGTTTGATCTTTTGTGATTTCATGACCAGTTGTTTTGTCTTGAAGTGTTGTTATCATTTTTGAATTGACGTTCACAACCTCTTCTTTGTTTGATTGTGTTTCAACCAAGTTTGTGACGTTTCCTGCTTTTGTGGTTTAAAGTTACCTGTTTACTCTTCCAGTTAGTTTAGCAGTTGTTGGATTTCTTGTCAGTTTAAAGTCATTGTTGTTTCGGCTTCAGTTTTAGGTTGCCTAATTGTATTCGTACCGGTTTACTATTATCTAGTCAGAATGACTTTAGCAGGGTATGAATTATGAGACCTCGTGAGATTCTTACTGGAAGGTCTGTGTTTCAACAAAAGTTCCTGTTTTACTACAGTTTGAAGTGCGTGTTATTTGTTTGACGGTTACTTGTATTTGTTAATTACTTTGTTAGCCAAATTAATATGTTGTTATAGTGTTCTCTGTAACCATATTAAACAGTGCAACATAACTGAAATATTTAAGTGTTGAAGGAAAACTTTATTAAATCCTTGGTTTTAAATTGAGAAAAACTTAGAGTTATGAAAATCTAATACAGTAAAAAATAGTAATCCTTCAATATTGCAGCTATCAGGGAAAATGAAATTATTATTTCTCTGCTTTATTTCTTACAGATAATGACCTAACGCCGCAAAGTTGCATCATTTGTATTTAATTGATCTTATTTGTAAATTGTTGAATTTTATCTTAGGTATGCAAGACTATAAGTCAAGGGTAGCAGTGGTTGAATTTTTTCATGTAATTATAAAGATGCTCAATTAATATGAAACCGAATCACTGTATGTACGAAGCGTTAGCAACTTTATTTTCTTTGCCCCAGCATATGAGAGTGCAGCTCTTCAAAGGCATCAGACGACAGCTGCACAGACGAGTGACAAGTCAAACTGTCAAATGAGATGTAGATTTGGGTGTCATCAGCATAGAAATGATATCCCAGTAATGTAAACAAAGAGGACAAAGTACAGAACCCTGTGGAACGCCACAAGTCAATGAGGCACTAACTGAATAATGTCCATTTAAATATACAGATTAAGTGCAAGGGCTGAGGTAAGTAGCAAACCAGTGTAGGGCAGGACCAGAAACTCCAAACCAATGTTGAAGACGATGCAAAAGGAGAAAGTGGTCGACAGTATCAAAGGCAGCAGACAAATCAAGGAGAACAAGTGCAGTCACCTTGCCCTTATCCATGGAGCACATGATGTCATTATGAACAGCAAGCAGGGCAGATTCTGTTGAATGAAATTTACGGTATGCAGACTGAAATGGAGAAATTAGTGGGTTGGAAGAAAGGTGAGCTTGCATATGATTCAAAACTACCCGTTCAAGAATTTTAGATATAAAATTCAAAGTTGAGATGGGTCTGTAATTAGACAGGTCACTTGGATCGAGAGAAGGTTCCTTTAGCAGAGGATGAACTATGGCATGAGCAAAACCAGAAGGAAAGGATCCCTCAAGCAATGAGAAATTGATAATTGATGTAATGGTTGGACCAAGGACATCAAAAAATTGATAAATGCAAATGTACAGGATTTTATATATCAACCATGTGGCCAGAAGAAAAGAAAAGACCAGTCCTTTAATATTTAAGCTATCCTGAGATACAGCCATGGGTATGACGTTTTAGCGACTTTATTTTTCTTAGCCTCATTCTAGGTGAGTTCGCCAGGGGGCGCAATAGGAGTAGAAATTTTGAAACATCTTTTGCCCTGGCATGGATTATATCCTCAACCTCTCGGTTGACAATCCAGCATGCTATCACTAGGCTAGGGTACCGCCCATAGCGCGCCATAATATTACAGCGCTAGAAAACATGCGCCTATCTCGGCATAATTAGACTAATAAGTCTATGGTTTGAACCGGATGTTTCCTAGTATGCATCCACTAAATAATACAAATGCCGATAGAGCTGAACCAGTACATGTTTCTAGAATTAAAGTTTATTGCGATTGTGTAGTTTTATTCGTTTTGTAAAAATTGAATTTCGGAACTTTAATATCGGATGCTTGATACCACAATATACATACGGTTTGTATGAAGCCAGCGATATTTATTTACGTACTATTACATAAATGCGTCCATGAAAGAACTTGGCACAAGAAATACAGAGAAAACAAGCAGCGAAATACTGTGAAACTGCTGAGAATTAACAAAAGTCTTATGCGCATTGTAAAATTTTACACAAATTTAGCATCTAAATTTTCTACAAATAATCATTTTTCTTCAAAACGATATTCTTGTTGGATGATCAGGTCTTTGTGCGTACACTGTTGCAACAAACATTCATTTAATATTGATCCCGGTAAAAACGAGTGCGTAGCGTATCCCGAATCCCCGAAATGAATTTCTACCGGATCCCCAAATCGATTTTCTAAGTGCGCCTTGGATTTCCGAAAATTTAGAAGGTAACGTTTGTACGGCAGAATTAGGATTTTTCCTGAAAGTCGATGTCTATACGACCCATGGGATGTTAGTAAATGGGGGGGGGGGGGGAACGCTGAGATCCTATACGTTCGGCTACTATTGCAGACTAGATAGCCCATACTAGTTTACGGGATTTTGAATGAAGTCTGTAAAACGGTTTTTCGGGAAATCGGGGTGTTGTGTATTTTCTGCGCTTTCGTGGATTCAGGACGACCCCGATTACAATGCCATAGGCTTAATTATTATTATATGCAAAAGGTATCACACTGTCTTCATGCATCTGCAGAGACTCTTTCGAAGTATGGCAGGGTTGAAGGAACTTTCAGTTGAAGCACAAATTTGACAGCAAACTCCACATTATTTCACTCTGAACTTCTATTTGGATGGAGAGTTGAATGGGAACCAGATGGATATTAATAGGGCTCAGTGTTCCTTAACTTTTCTGTCCTTGATGGTGTTATATCAATGGCTCCAAATTAATCTGAACCCATCAATTTTAAATCTTCCCCAAGTTTATGCCACCAGTCAAAGCATAATGATGATAGGTAACTTTAATAGTCCTGTGCGAGTAGAGTTACTCTGATGTACTGTTATTTTGTAGATAATCTTCATTTAGTCATTCATTATGGATCCAGGCTTCATTTCACCAGACAGTGACTATGACGAAGATTTTAAAGATGTACCTACAACAGAAGCTACTGCAGCCAATTCACTTTCTTTACTGGCCAGCCTGGAAAAGCCAACGTCCAAGGCAGCCTCAAAACCTGCCAAAAGTGGCACCAAAGATGGCGAGACCAGCAAGAAAACGCCTCAGAAAAGAACGTCTGGTGATGCTAGCTTGAGCGATTCTTCACCATCACCGAAGAAGAAAAAGAGCGAAAAGGAAGTCAGCAAAGATGAGAAAAGCACCGAAGAGGGTACAAGTCATGGAAAGAGCAAAAGAGATCTGCAAGGGGACGAGCGTTTGAAAATGCAGTAAGTATTTGCCAGTTACTTAAAATAATAGTGTATTACGTATATTGTTTTCATTCAGTTATCTTCTTTTATTGATCCAGAAAATTGACAAAGATACGTTTAAAAAATAGAGTAGACAGGTTATTGGGATACAACAGCAGGCCCATAAGGGACCATTGTCCCGCTTACTTAGGGCCACTTATTAACACGCTGTACAGATGGTGCTGAGGAACATCAGTGAATGTTTAATATATCTTATCTAAAGAAAATATCTTAGCTAAAGGAAACGAAAATAATAAGAAAAGGATATGTCTCTGAAAATTTGTATAGCACATTTAAAGAACCTCTCAAAGACACTGGAACATGGGTATCTAACAGATGAGTCTTAAATTTAGCTGAAAATATTTCTTGGGCATCAGCCAGAATAGTTTGACTTTTCAGCAGAAGATTGTTAGAGACAGACAATCCAGTGCATGAGAAAGCGCCGATGGTTCGAGTCTTTATATGGAGCATGGGACTAGGAGGCACCCATGGGCTGTAGTGCAATTCGATCTTCTATAAGTGGAAAGAGACTTGAGTTTTTCTGTAATAAGTTATAACCCATAACTGGATTAGAAATATTCTGCCGCACTGACTTACAAAGTACAGTTTATGTGCAAGTCCGTAAGCCTGTTTTACTTTCTTTGGAGTTAATGTGTAAACCGTAAGAGCACTAAGGTAACTTTATAGCTAGCTGTTCCTAAATTTATTGACTTTTTACAACCTTACTGTGAAAAGTTAGAGAGAGCAAGAGTGTGTTGGTTGTGAGATTTCTACAGGTGAAGTACTTTAGAAATCGGCTGATTGTTGTTGTTTTTTTCAGAGTCTTAGTGTCAAATTTCACTGAAGAACAGCTGAATCGTTATGAAATGTATCGCAGAGCAGCATTTCCCAAGGCAGCTATTAAGAGGGTGAGCAAATGTTTTAAGATTCTATTTTCTGATGTTCTTTGTTACGTAAGTACGGGACATCCATTCCTAAACTGAACTGTACATGGGCATTTATACTGTAGATCCACAAATGTTGGTGGCTGATAAAGTTTGCAAATTTGAATAAAAACTTATTTTTGCACCAGAAAAGTTTCTGTTTTGGAGAAGTTGAGAACTTGTAATAATCATATCGCTAAATGACATTATATTTATACGCGTCATACTGCAATATGTTGGCGGCCAGAAAAGTTTGCGAGTTTAGCCACTCGCAAAGTTTGCTAAATAAATGGCGTGCAAAAATTTGTGGTTTTACAGTACTCAATTTATGACATCCCTTGTTGTGTTAGACAGCCTGGTTTTTAGCATGAATGTGGAGTATTTTATTTGTTTGACAAGAGGCCAGACTAGAGCTTTATCATAGTGTTAAAAAATGAGGATATTTTGTATGAGCATTCCGTGTTATTTCTGTTTGTTACAGTTATTTGCGAACGCAGTGCATAAAGTGAAGATGTTTATAAGGTTTTTTGTATAGTTTGATGGTACTGTCTTGATAGTTAATTTCAAATGATTTATTGGATGTGCTAAGTCGGGACTTTTATCTACAGTATATGTTTTATTTTGCTCTCTAGCTGATGCAGTCTATATCTGGTACAAGCATCTCACAAAATGTTGTCATAGCAATGTCTGGAATAGCAAAGGTGTATGCAGGTGAACTTGTTGAGACAGGTAAGTTATGTTTTCTAAGGTGTCCTTATTTTCTTCATTATTTGTTTGTTTTTAGTTTTTATTGGTCTGCAAACTGAAACAAGTTTAACTTCATCATTGACAGTGCTCCTGGACTAAATTAAGGGAATATGAATACATATCAAAGATGTTTTGGAGGTTGGGGTTAGAGTGTATGTACATTTTAAGACAACTGCATAACTTAACCAGGCAGCACTAGTGAATGACAGCTTCATTCACTCAAGGATGACATGACTATTTGAATCTAGTTTGAAATTGATTAAGACCAAAATTGAACTATTTTACAGGTTTAGAATGCCATGTTCGCTCTGTTTTGTTTTCAAGAGAATTCTAAATGCCTTCCAAGTTTTGTATGCATTATTTATAAAAATCTTCTATAAAAAGCTGGCATTGCCTGCAATCAAAGTTTGAAAATTTAATTTATGCTGCAAGATAGACATTTACCGACGCAAAATCGTGAGGCAGTTGTTGTTCAGTTGGTTGTGTGTACTGTATGCTCAGTACCTGGTGCAGTCTGGGAACTTCTTTTGCCAGTATTTTTCATCCACAAAGTACACCAGAAACTTGTTATAAACCTGTCTTTGTGTGGCCCACAAGAACCGCCTAATACTGAGGTTGTATTATAATGAGGCCAAAACTACACTAAATACTGAACCCTATTATACCAGAATTTGTGATATAAGAAGGTTCTGGTGTATTTGTGAAAAGATCAGAAGGTGCTGTTGAAAGAATTAAATTAAGATTGTTTTTGATTTAGCTCTCGATGCCATGGAGCAGTGGAATGAAACTGGACCAATCCAGCCGAAACATGTTCGAGAGGCTGTCAGACGACTCAGACTCAAAAATGCAATTCCAACCTCAAGAAACTTGAGACAGACGCATATCATATAACACAGTTCCTAATAATGGTCTATAATATATTAGACTCTAATGTACATTCAGAAGTTACTGTGAATATGCAAGTGCACTAAATGTGCTTAAGTCTATAGCATTTTGACATTGTTATTGTTGAACTGTTGCAGTTATATGATTTTGATATTTTTGTCTGTGCTATATCCAATACATCTTAATTAAGATTAATTAAGATATATATACTGTTTTTTAACCTTGCCATTCTTTGAGAAGCAGGACTGTAGGTCTAATAAAAAAACTATTACCTTTAATAAAAATGATTGGTAATGACTTGTGTATTTTTTAATGCTAAATTTAGAAGTAGATTTTCAGTTACTTGTATCAGTCTGAATTCCTGAAAGATGCCAATTTTACAGAATTGCTTGCACAGTATACAACTGAAATTTGATAATGCCCCTTTCAAAGTTCAGGAGTGCACATTAAAGCCGGGGCAACAGGAAGCATTAACTATAATGTATTGTGTCATGTGAACAATTAAAATTGTACTCATAAAGCAGAGGTGAAAGATGTGAACGAAATTTGGATGTTTGCATTGTGTACGTTAGTTGTCTGCTGCTGTTTAGACTAGTGTTGGTTCTTGTTCTGGATCGGTTTGTGGAGTTGTATGTGATGTGGAATTTCCTTGATGTTCCTCTGCTCTACTTTTAAGTGCATGACCAACTTTGAAAAATTGACATTTCTATAATATTCACATAAGAAAATAAATGTTACATAGTGATATATTTCCATTGTTTAGGACATGCCGTTTTAGGCACCGTGGCAAAGCTCTCTCTTGTAACACAATGACGCTCACATATGAACAACAGACAAGTTGGACTTGGACCCCAGTCCTGATTTTAAGGAAGTGGGCTGGCGTTTTGGTGACTTGGATTTGTGCTGCAGACTGGGACTTAGAACATTGGGACTTGTCATGTGTGAATGTGTATCCTTCAGCCAAAAGCACATGATAAAATAAAAGGACGTGAGCCAAATTTCACAAATTCAGTTGTGTCTGTACTGTATGTCTAGCAAAATAGGCGTATGTAAACAATCTCAGGATAGAGGATGCATTCTAGATGTGCCCACAGCAATTTACAATTGACATTTTCCTCAGTGTCTTGGGATTAAATGACAAAATGGTACATAAAGAGATTTTGAATCTTTTCTGAGTTTCGAGCAGCCGAGATAGCCATTCAATAAGTGACAACTTAAAGCCGCCAAGCAATAAGATTGCTTCTTTTAAAAGTCATAAAGTAATGTTAAAAATTAATATTTTTCACCGCTAATATTTTAATGCATATGCGAATCACACTCTGAACGCGCAGTAGGGAACCAGCTTAATAAATAGACCGGATGTATTCTTTAGAATGGCTGTAAACCATCGCGCTTACACATTTCGTTAAATTTAAAATACGGATGGATGGTAAAGTGATATTAATTTCACATTATATTTCACTTAACTCTTCAGAAGTATCCTCTATAGCAGAAATATGAACAGACCATATAGTTCCGTTATTCTGATCGTGTTAGAAATTTTAGCGAAACGTGGATAGCAAACTTTATCTTGAAGTAAGATTATCGCCTTCAACTAAATGCCATCCAAAAACTCCTTACCATTTTTACTGAAGCTGTGTGTGGATGTATGTAAGTGAAGCCTTAGCTAAATCTTGTAAACAGCGTAAATTTTAGATTAACTAAAATATGAGTTCAAGCTAGTATTTCTAATATCTACAGGTACAGTGATCAGATTTCATGGGGAAAATATCCAAAGTAATTGTATGTGGACAGACGGCTGTTGGCAAGACGGCCATTCTGGAGCAACTCGTCAATGGTGACCATGTTGTTGGATCGGTAAACGTTTAGTTATATTCTGTTGGAATTCGCTTGTGGCATTTTACGCCATGGGCACATACTGAACTTAAAGTTACCTAGGTAATGTAATTGTTCATTTATTTACAAGACTCTCTCAGAAGTATAGTACTGGAGTTGGAAGAACTGTTGACTGAACACCAGTCTAAATAAGATCGGACAACCATGGATGAAGAGATGAAAAATGATGGTGAAATATGTTTGTGGGGTACTTAAAGTGCTATGTGAAGTGTTTTGATACAAACATACATAATAGTGCCATGTCTTGTAAATTGGAGATTACTGTTCCTGTCCGTACATACCATCTTAGAATGGGTTATGTTGTTTTTCCAGTCATTCTTTCATCTTGTGCTGTTTTTATCATGTTTCTAGCCGATGTTTTCAACAATTGAGGACATATACGTAGCATTGGTGGATACGGATCGGGGACAGAAGGAGAAGGTGCACTTCTATGACACTGCTGGCCTGGTTAGCAATTTGCTTGACGATTTTTGAATTCGTTAAGGTACTCGTGAGTGAAGGCAGTGGCTCATGTATTAATTAATTAAATGTGGCTACGGTCTCACTGTTTTCTTAGCATTTATTCTGTGTATTGATGTTTTTTTAATTCTTAATGTTTTTTATTTCTTTCAGGACAACATGAGAGCTGAACTGTCTAAACATTATCTCAGTTTTGCAGATGTGAGTTGTCAACATTTTTTACATACATTGCAGAAGTGGCATGTTGGTTGCAAAAATCCATGATTTAGAGAAGTTCTGTAGTTGTAATTGCTAACTAAGTTGTATAGTGCCTTTTCAAGAGATATTGGAATAAGTGCACAATATTTAGATTATATCTTGACAAAACTGCTGATTGAAATAAATTTTGGTCAGAATTCAAACAAACTGGTATATTGTAACATAGAGCAAATATCTAATAAAAATGTCTTTTTCTTCTGTAAAACCTGTTTATTATTCTTATTGATTGTATTTATTTACTGTTATTGTGTTCTGGAAATTCTGGCAGTACAGGGCTTACAGAAATCTGATCTAATATAATGACTTCTTTAGCACCATTTTAAAACAGGGTATATGAGTTGATGGTTGCTTCAAACAAAACTATAGTGAACAATCATAATCTGGTCGAAATCTATTTGTCATGCTGATGAGATTAAGAATGGTGGTGCGTGGTTAAGAATGGTGGTGCATGGTTAAGAATGGTGGCGCATGGTTAAGAATGGTGGTGCATGGTTAAGAATGGTGGTGCATGGTTAAGAATGGTGGTGCATGGTTAAGAATGTTGATGCATGGCTAAGAATGGTGGTGCATGGTTAAGAATGGTGGTGCATGGTTAAGAATGGTGGCACAGGGTTAAGAATGGTGGTGCATGGTTAAGAATGGTGGCGCATGGTTAAGAATGGTGGTGCATGGTTAAAAATGGTGGCGCATGGTTAAGAATGGTGGCGCATGGTTAAGAATGGTGGCGCATGGTTAAGAATGGTGGTGCATGTGACGATGTGGTTTTTCTTCAGGGTTACATTCTTGTGTACGACGTGACAAATGAATCGTCATTTCAGTGCATGGATCGGCTTAAAAAGTTCATTGAGAAAAACAAAGAAAAGAAAGAGGTATATCAATTGTCTTTAATTAGAAGAGGAAATGGAAATATTTGGAGGTATAATCTAGGGTTTCTTAGAAATATGCCCAACTTCCAATGAGAACAATGTTTCTTGAAGAAATCCAGTATGTGTATATATGTATGTATGTTTGTGTATGTCTGGATATTTGTATAGTGCCTTTTATGAAGTAAGTACATGTGATGCAGTTGGTAACCTGCCAAATGTCCCTCGACTAATGAGCTATCGTAAGCAAAATCGTCAGACATCTCATTTGAGTGTTGAACTTCATAAAACATAGAGTAGAGCCCAGTACAAGAGTTCTCGTGCAAAGTGTGTGAGAAAGATTCAGGCTTTTGTGTTCTATGTTCTCTGTTTAGGCTGTCATCATCGCGTTAGGTAATAAATGTGACCTTAAGGAGCAGAAACAAGTCGACTTCAGCACTGCTAACAAATGGGCCCAAGCTGAAAAAGGTGAACTGCTGTTTTTCACTCCATATAATAAATTGTAATTTACAGCATACGAAACTAAGAAAATGCTGTATTAATCTATAACTAGAGTGCATCAGCATATAATGGACTGTATATTAAATATTATGAACACAGTATGATATTTGCATTGCACTACCATAGAAAGACAGCATGCTGGACTGTCAGTACGGAGATCTTGGGTTTGTTACCCAGCTGCGATTGAAAATTTATGAATTTCTATGCTGTATAGTCAGATTAGGTGCCTAAATGATTACGTCATGTGTGATGCCTGCGGCTGTGTTGGCCCCTTGTTTTTCCACTCATAATTTCGTCGTAGAGTTTGTCTAAATGCAGAACTTGCTTGATGATTCTTGTATGTGTGTACTTATGATGTGACCGAGTCCGCATTTCAGAGTTATTCACACAATCCTGCCATGGATTTCGCGTGTTTCTGTTGTGCGATTAAAGCCTCCCACCATTGGACTAGTCCACCTACTTAGGGGTGAACAGGTCTTCAGCTGGACTCGGACCAGCAGGGACATGCTCACCCCTGCTTGAGACCTACAGAGCTATGTAAACCATCTGCAACCAGGAAATCATGGATTTGGTGAAGCAGTGGCGAGGAGGGTCTTAGGAGTGACATCGGTTTTCAGCCATGGAGAGGTTCTGTGACCAGACGGCTGGCTGGCAATGAATGCCTGTCGTGCACAGATACTGTGGCTCGACGAATATCGGGCCACTGTGTCTTTATTTTCAAATCAAAGCACAGAGTGAATGCCGGCCCCGTGGAGTTGTCAGCATCTGGTGATCTGTGTGTATTTTTGTTTTTATTCAGTTCGTCTGTGGGAAGTTTCAGTCAGCAATCGCAACTCACTGATGGATTCGTTTGTTTGGATAACATCAAAAATGACTCAGCCACAAAGTAATTGTAATTAGTAACTACTAACTTCTGTTGCACTGGTCTTAAATGCACAATGCGTCAACCGATCATGCACTTTGGCCAAAACTTCAAACGAAGTATACAGGTTTTTAGACTTTCATTTTTGCCATCTAAACGCTACCAGATTTGTTTGCAGCACATTTAGTGCTTAGCTGAACCTGGTTTTGATCCCGATACACGTAAAAGGTGTAGGGATTCTTCAGAAGCAGCTAACAACGCTACCAAGTTCACTTTATTTCACTTACATATTTTAAAATGCTGGTTGAGTGTGGCATTTAATCCTGTGATCCATAAGTGCCTAAAAACCGTTCTGTTCAATCGTGGTTTCTTGTTGTTGGGAGTGCCGTGGAGGAGTTTCTAGTAAGGTGCTATACAAATTTGTGATTACAATAACAACTTTAGTCCATTTGTTCCTTTAGCCTAACATATCTGCATCAGGTGTATTAATCTTATGATAATCAGTGGGTATATATACTTTGTAACAAACCCACATTTTTATTGTGTTATCTGGAAACCTGCATAAATATGTGCCCGTTTTCTGAATTCTGAGTAAGGCTTATTGTTGTTTTTATGCATTGTTAGTGATTTTCAAGTCGGCTAACAAAATGACACCCCTATTAGCTGCTGTGACTCATACGAATCACTGTTTCACTTGTTTTATTTTATATTACAGGGAAGGGTTTTGCTCCTTTTGGTGGAGACAGCAAGAAGACAAAAGCATCAAATGCCGAATTCTAGCAAAGAAATGACATAGGACTAAAATAGTGATCATTCACAGACTAATTTTCCATTTTGTACATAAGAAATTTAGGCTTTATGATTAACACAAACGAGTAAAAAACGACGTTAGAATAAATTATGCGCGGGTTCGCCGATAACTCGGTTAACAAATGCGAAAAAGTGCTTCTTCTGGTTCAGGTTATTTCAGTAGGTTTAGAGTATTTGGTATCTGATCAGCTATGCAGCTACCATTCTGATGTTTAGGGGTTTTAAAAGATCCTTTAAAACAGATACAAAACTAGAAATCAGAAAAGTCTGTTGAAGAAGCATATACTGTGCAATATTCTGACTAAGTTTTCAAAACTAGACGTAACGGGTTTACATAAAAAGCAACACGCTACGTTGTTTGGCAAATTTGTGCTCTTCAATAGTACAACAGTTTTGTTTGGACAGTTCTAGTTTTCCTCAGACCAGGTTGGACTGTTTTGATGATGAATGTTTGTCTGTAAATTTTGCATTTAATTGTAAATTTTTTATTTTTATTCATGGCTTTATCATTTATGATGGTGGATAACAAAGTTAGTTTAAAACATTTAGCAGGATCTTTTTAGCTTCTCAAGAATAACAAAGTTATGGTTGTCGGATTTATTTCTGTTTAATGGTTTGCTAAAAGAGATCATAAAAATTTACAGCATCATTTCAAATTCATATTCAACCAGAATACATCAAAGAATGTTATTGTAATGCATAACATTTATGTATTCAGACATTTATATAGCACCTTTCAAAAACATCTCAAACAGTGGTACTAATAGATTTTTGCTCATAACAAATAGTTGTTCGTAAATTGAAAAAACCAATTCAAACGAGCTGACATGTTTACATTTAAGATTAGAGTTTGCATTTAGAAGGGGGCCTGTCCAGAGTAGCGTTAAGGAATTTTGAAGTTCTGATAAAACTAATCACAATTCAATTCACAATCTGATAACTCATAGCAGCAATAGTAGCAAAGAAAACAAGACACTATAGATTGTTCAGAAATTGCCATGATGGATAGACAGGCAAATTTTACAATGCACTTGTACATGTAAACAAACAAATATCTAATAAACACATTTATATTATACATGAAAAGAAAAATATACAAAAAGTTAGGTTAAAACAGCCCAAGACAACATAAATGTACACATAGCAACCATATGGCCTTGACCCTGCTCATTTTTTAATGAATTCATCAGGTGAGATCCTTCACGACCGCTGCCCATTTGAATGGGTGCCATGCCATTTAAGATAAACGTGTGCAGACCGTGCTAGCCCAGATTCAAACTTCCAGGCATATTAGATAATTGTTGTTGACAGTAAAATCTATTTTCAGGTACTGCTCCATATTTCCCATCAAAAAACTCAACAAAACTACTGATAACAACTCTGCAATAAGTGTCAACTAGAAAGTAATTTGTGACACGATATGGATGCTGCTCAACAGCCCCAACAATTCATAATTCTAGCCAACATTGAAAATATTTTATTTTTAAGCACCTTTGCAACAGAGGACAAAATCTGACATCTCCAGTGGGAATATATTTCATATATAAAGTCATTATTTCTGTAACAATATAAAGTAATTACTAATTTCTTCAACACCCCTATCAACCGCTAAAGATCTCAGACAAGGTTTTATGGTTTAAGAATCTCTTGCCCATAGTACATGACTATTTACTCTTGATTTAATGCAACCATCGATTAATGCCACGTATATCAAGATTATGGCACTCTCAAAGTTTTTTGGTTAGATTTAGTACAGACACGAATACAAAAAGTACATCAGAAGGACAAACGTTTTTGACAAGTTATAAGGCTCAAAAATAAACTATCAATTTCAGAGATGCACCCATGGGGGAAAGGCAGACCAAATAGCAGTTGTGTCACCCAACATCTGTTAAAATCAGTTTTCCAATATGAAACCAAATCAAGTAAGTAAGTAAAATCTCAAAAGACTGGTTGAATTCCAGAAATTCAATCATGATATAGAAAGGTGAGAAAATCCTGGGAAATACAGTCAAGAATAGGCAATCTATTCCCCATGTGCAACACCCTAATTTATTTTCTGTTATTTGCCAAGCTGTTTAATATCCAACATTCCCATACAGTCTCAGTGTCTCTTCTCAAATTCGCTTCTTATCCAGTCAGAGTCCTCGTAGAAACGCGGATCAGAAAGTCGAAGCGCCGTTCGCTTGTAGGTGTAATAGTAAAGTACAGCGCCTAAAAACAGTGAACTTGGAGCTTAGTAACATCAAATTCTTCACAGTATACCACAGAGTGTAATGTAATCAATACCATAATTGATTCAGTAAGTTTGGCAACAAACAGGGGACCTGGTAAAATGTTACTTTCATTCCTATTACACGGCTTCAGATAAGTAACTCCAAACAAATTTATCTAACATTTTGACTATGTTTATGCTATAATGGAGCACTTTGCGAGGTACTCAGTGCTTTTTTGCAGTATGCAGCACTTTTGTGAGGTACAAATGCCAGATATTAAGTTTCCTGATACACATACACATGATGCAGGATTTTAGAATGACTAATCTTAAACAATTAAGCATATTTCTTAGGTTCAACAACACCTTTGCAAGGTTCTTAAAAGCTAATATATAAATGCTCAGATGCAAACATACACACATGCCTTGTCAGAAACCGTATTCAGAAACAGTACATTCTTATAGTTTTGAAATTTTAGACTGAGTATTGTACAGTAATGCTTCTTCAAGAGAATTCATTGTTGCCTTCAGATTACAGTAACTATACTTGCCTAATCGCTGAAAGACGTAGAGGGCTGTGAATCCTCCGCCATAAATGTATGCATTTGGATTGTCCCATAGCATTGTCTAAAAAAAAAATGAACAGTTTCTGAAACATAATAATAATAAGACAATTTATACAGCCCCGTAACACAACCAAGGTCCAAATAAAGGGTGCTGTACATTCACCAGTGCATTCAGCCATCGAAGGATAAGCTGAAAAAGAATGTTTTTAACCGTGATTTAAATGTCTCCATGGCAATGTTAGCGAGCATTAAATTCATCAGCTTATGAATGAATTGAAGTATTGGCAAACATAACAAACACAGCAACCTAGAATCACACTATTTAAAGTGAAAGTGAAACTTACCATTTCCCAGACATGAAGTCCAATGCTGAGACCAAGATACACTAAAATGATTAGTATCGGCCACTTGAACTTGTTGATAAGAATGTTGATCAGGCCAGCCTGGAAGATGTATGTGTTGAAGAACAGGAGGAACAAGATGATACCCGCAAACAGAATACAGACATCTTGAATTCTGTAAAACAGTGTTGAACCATTAGTGTCTGCAGCTTTCAGATATTACTTTTAGAAGTAGACATTGGTAACAGGGACTGTATTTGTACCAGACAAATGACATCTATGAGCATTCTGGCTATGTTAGTTTCTTTAAATATTACTGCATAAATTTAAAGGCTTTATTATTTATTTGCTATAAGTTAACATGTAACAGAAAGGCTGCTTAGCTGAAAATCAGAGAAAAGAAATGGTGTACACTGAAACCTCCTTATCATGCTATCTTTGGGAGCCATTCAAGTACCGTGTTATAACAATATCATGCTACAACGAGGTCATATTCTAAAGCCAAAAACAAATCTGGATCAACCTGACTGTGCTATATATATCTGAATTTGAGTTACAATGATACATGTAGAAGTCATATATAATAATTATAATAAGCCTTGGACATTATTACAGTGGCTCTATAGAAGTTCTTGGATTAGATTAGATATATAATATTTAAAGCAGAATTCTCCAGACTTGCAGGTAGAGTGCATCTGTATCACACATAAATGCTTACACACAGAATTTACACAGACGTACCTCGTGCAACATATTGATCTAAATACTTACACATGAAGCACCAAGAGAACTACATTTTGCGAACGACCGAGATTTGTAAACGAATTTAGGCCAAGGTCTTCTAGCAGCAAGAAATACTGCAGGTACAACATTGGCCGATATCGACTGACCAACATTTTCTCGCCTTGCTGAATCGATCAAAGCTGAACGAAATGACCCAACTATGTAAGCGCCGCCTGAACCAATTCAGGGGTAGAACGAAAAGAATTAGTAAATATCGTATTCAATTATCGAGTCCGGCTTGAAATGTTACTCATGATAATCTCAACACAGAAGGAAGTTTGGTAAATAAGCTTGTCTGAACAAGCGCATTTTCCCCTCGCAATATATATTACTATTTTTCCTAGATGCAGACAAAAGGGTTTCCAAATCACAATACAATCCGCATTTCGGCCACCGAAACTTGTTTTCTACCGGCGGTTAGCTGAAGTAGCACAGCTACACTCTACAAAGATCTGGCAAGTTAAATCGGATAAACACGAAGAAATCAGAAATGCGTTCCCAGTTTGCCATGGAAATTGTATACATCCGGTTAATACTGATTCATATAGCGCCAAGATATTTGCATTTGCCAAATATGATCAATATAGTAAAAATTCTCAAACGTCTGTGAATGAGCTGTATAAAGGAATGTCGCAAAACTGTTGTAAACGGTATTCTTCTATTGGATTTCTCTGAAATTTGGAAGAACCCATATAACGCACATTTAGTTTATAGCACTAACTGAACAAAACGATGACTTTACAAAATGGCATTTATAGCCTCGAATTTTCTTATAAAGTATGATCCACTTCACTAAATAATTTTTAAATTTTCAGAAAAACAAACTAGATATGATAAAGTATTAAGTAAACTGAATATTTCGCCATTTATCCTTGTTTGAAACTGTCTCAAAGTTGATTCAAAACCGCATCTATCATTGCCACATCCATAGCCCATGCAAAACTTGACTACTGCAATTCACTTTTCCTCAATATTGACACAACCCAGATAAATCGCCTACAAGCTATCCAGAATGCTCTCGCACGTGCTGTCACCAAAACCCCCAAATACCATCACATCACCCCTGTTCTCAAATCACTGCACTGGCTTAAAATACCAGAACGAATAGAGTACAAAGTCTTATCCCTCACCTACAACACACTTCAATCCTCCCAACCCTCCTATCTTCGTCAATTATTTACTATCCAACCACTCCGTTCAACCCGCTCCTCATCTGTCCTAACACTTCTTCGCCCTCCCGTCACCTCATCCTTAAAATTTGGAAATCGCTCCATAGCCATAGCTGCCCCACCCCTTTGGAATAAACTCCCGCCAGAATTGCGACAGTTGTCTGGTCAATCATACGAACTCACCAACACTTCACCTCTTTCAGTTTCTGCGCAGGTCTTTCACTCAAGACTGAAAACACTTCTTTTCCAGAAATCTTATCCTGATTCTTCCTCTTCCTCTTGTCTCTCTTCTCGCTTCAGTTTCAAACAGCATCCACCGTAGCCGTCCGACTGTCTGAGTGCCTGACTCCTGGATCTTGACCCTTTTGCCTATCGATTTTGTTTTGACTGAGCGCCTGTGAATAAGCTGGTTCCCGCGACTTAGCTTTCGTTGAGCGCTGTAGAAATTTCGAGATTACGATTACGATTACGATTGATTCAAACATCAGCGCATAAATCATTTCATCGGCTTATGGTACCTCAGTGCCTGTAAAACTGTATACATTACCTACAATGCCCTTCATATTTTTCAACCCTCTTACATTCGCCAGCAATTCACTATCCAACCGCCTACATTTCTCGGCATCTCAGCTTTCAGTCAAATTCTGCAACAGATCCTTAATGTACACGGCGCCAGCTCTTTTTAAGAAGAGTAAGCTTTTAATAAGACTTGTAAAACTAATGGATCAATGTATCAGCATGCTCACGTTCCCAAATGGAACTCATTCATAGTCCATACTGACCTCATAAATGTTTATATAAGGGCATGCTGGTAGAGAAATTAAATCGATTATGATATGACGACGACAGTGATGATGACGATGACAACGACGATGATGATAGCCACAACTGATTATGATAATATGAACTTGTCAAAGTCACTATAAATAATCGATTTACATTAAAGTTAGGTCTGTCCTCTAATAATCATCCCTTTTTATATTTGTGCTAGTTCTTCTTGATTTCGCTTTATAATTGTTGGACGCAGCGATCAACCAAAATGAACATTTATTAAAATTGATCATGAACTATTAAATCTGCCAACTGTTGTTTGAAGGAAATTTTAAAAAAACAATGCATCTACGCTGAAGGAATACGATTCAGAATAATATTTAAGACAAAACGGTTGCTACTGAAAGAAGTCAATGTGCAGTCCATTGTAGGGATAACCCGGAAGTTCATTCGGATGAACCAACGTGGACAAGGTATACAAGATGGCGGTTACCAGACGTGGAAAGACCAACAAAAGTCCTCCTATTCTCAGTCATGAGTTCGTCATACAGAATCATGCCGACATCGTGTCATGCGTGGCAATGGTCCTCGTCATTGGACTTATGTTCCAGGTGGGTCCCAAGAGCCAACTATTGTATTCAGATGACGAGACTTAGGCGCCTGGATAGTTGGGAGTGGGCGGTGGGCCTTTCCACTGTCTGACAGCTGTCCGTGTAAGTGGGCATGTTGCACATTTTCCAGGCTTCCTATGGAAAAGAGTGCAATGTTTCGCTTTAAGTGAACGTAGCCTTTTTCGCAGTATAAAATTGCTAACTTTTCGTGAAGCATTTTCTCACACCATCTGTTTGCGTCCGTTTAGGACACGTCAGTGCTTCGGACTTCAGTTTCTGTTATAAACATTTAAAATTTGTTTCAGATGCGTCGGTTGCCCTTCTTTAGCGTTATTTTTGTAACTTGCGAATAAATATGAATGTTTCATATGATGTTGCTTTGAATGTCAGGTCGCTTGACATGAGAATCAGTAAGCAGCAGGAATATTGTGTATGTGTGTGGATGTTTAGGTCTTGTGTACATATCCGGCTATTTATATAGCGCCTCTATAAATATATTTATATAGCGCTTTTCTAAACTTCCCAAAATATTGAAGCAAGGTAATCATGGAGAAACAGCTGCTTGTGATCACCCTACTTCTAGACAATATGGCCACCCAAGACTGTAAGTGAAATTAGAGCTCTGCGAGACCAAACTGACCCTGAAAATACTGTCATTTTACAGTTCACACTAGATAATGTAAGAACTGTGCATAGGTAAGCAAAGTAAACATTTTTTCCTTACTTACTTATTTGTTAGCATTTGTTTCTTACTTGCTTAGTTACTTATGAAAATAGTTGTGTTTGATGAAAAGTTACCAGACTTTTTCCATTGATTTTGTAGTAAACCGTTATTTTATAACTTTATAAAGGTGATTGTGGACTGTAAACGAATATTACTTTTGTAGGCTACCAGTCCAGTGGCGTCACTCTTTATTGCCCTGCAGCACAATATAACAGTCAATGGTAATAAAAAAATTTTACTGTTAAAACTGTTTCTAAAGATGCTTGTATCTGTTGATGTTGGACTAGGATTTTATATCCTAGCATTTGTGTCAGACGCTGGAACAGCATTTCATATCCGAAAATGCATAAAAGTTGGGATATTATTTTCAGTTGTGGCATGCTAAAAGCTGAAATAGTGCTTTATGTCATAGCAGATATGTGTTAAAAGTATGTTTTTGTTTCCTTTGTAACATATGTGTTAAAAGTTGGAATAGTATCTGGCATCCAGTTAGGAGTCCAAAAGTGTCAACCTCTTAAAAAAAACAGCTGAAATTCTATTTACTGCTGATCTGTAGGTACAACTGAGGCAACCGGAATGAGCTACTATACTTATGGCTTGAAGGATCTTTTCACCATTTTCTTCTATGTGCTGATCTGCATTGTGGTTCATGCTGTGATTCAGGAATACATCTTGGACGTAAGCTGGTTTCTCTTGACTTGTTTTTCATAATACTGAGTAAGCAAACGATGAAAATCATGCCAGTCTTTGTGAGCAGAATGTTGAGTTAATGCCGAAGTTGTTCACTTGAGCAGAGCTTATAAAATGTCTTTAATCTATGGATATTGACCTGACTGTGGCTTAAATTTGGTGCACCATCGGTTGATGCCTTGTGCGTTAAACACCAGCGCCATAGAAGTTGCTATTTAATAATAACATTTCTCTATTACTGTTGGTACAGAACTTGATATGTTTGGTCCCTTCAGCTATTAAAAAAAGAGGTCTTGTTCAAAGCTTGTTACTTAATTTAGATTCAATGTCTCTGACTACGTAATGTCGGTAATCGTGTTATTTATCATTTTGATTCAATTTGTCCAGTGCAAGGTGATGTTAGTAAATGTTCCGCATATGCCGGTGCAGCACATTGTTTCATTTTAAAAATAAATATATAAGTGATTCTTTGGAAAAAAGAGATGGTGAAAGTAACTGTACTCTATTGATTACACTGACATTTTTGGTGTACAGAAACTCTTATGGGTTGTCTTTTTGCTTAGAAACTTAATCGGCGAATGCATCTGTCTAAAGTGAAGCACAGCAAATTCAACGAATCCGGTCAACTGCTGGTCTTCTACGCGGCATCGGCGATCTGGGGATTGGACATCATCATACGAGTAATCTATTTAACGTTTTAAATTTATGTAGCAGTGTCCACAAAATATATTCAGTGGTACCAGACATTTGTATGTCCAGCACTTCCCGAAATTTGCTGCACAATGACATGGGGGATTCAACCCACACCCTGTAACAGGGTGAGGACTCGGTCATCAACTGGGTCATCCAGTGATTTTGGGAATGACTTAGAAGGTGCTATTATGGTAGTGTCCTGATATATACATATGCACAAACTGAAACATATATTACCTTTGAGTCGCAGTCACAGGTCTTCCTCATAGTCTTTCTTTCTTCTTATCTGCTCTCTCACTCATTGTCCTTTTATTTCACTTTATTTAAACTAGCTGATGAATGCAAGTTCATCGTCATTGTGTATCATTTGTTTGTCATCAGTTGTCACTGTCATATCATCATCATCATCATCATCATCATTGTTAATGCATTGTCATCGACAGCAGTTCGTGCATATTTGATTTATGGTGTGTGTGTGTGTGTGAGAGTGCATGCTTGTATGAGTGGTATTGCAATTTTAAGTTTCTTACTTTTTCTTTTGAATTCAGGAGAATTATGCCAGCAACATCAGCAGGCTCTGGGAAGGATATCCTCACCTTAATCTGCCGTTAGTATATTATAATATTTTATTGTGTTCCTACTTTTGTACAAGAGAGCATTGAATAGTTGAATATAAGTTAATCTGTAGTTTTTTAAGAATATTACATAATATTATCGTTCAGTATAGTACTTTATTTTAAAGTCTAATGGTTAGCTTGCTTGACCCAGGGATTTAACTTCCACTAGGATATAATAGATTTCTTAAAATTTCTATCTATTGTGAAGACTTCTATAGCGCAGTTATCACAATGCCTAAGGCCTCAATCGAGGGTTGCAAAACCATGAGTTCTTTCTGGCAATCTCTGCTATAAATCGAATACATCTACTGCTTACTCTATTTTCTTTCTCTGTAAACCATGTGGTTGTACAAGCTTCACCCAACGGTAGATGTTCAGTTTTATGTTATCTTGTCTGCAAGCAGAAGAGCATAAAATATGAAGTGACATGTTTAGAAATGTTTGTTTTTATGAAGTTAAAGTTTGTTAACACGTGCTGGAAGTCATAGCGCTGTATGTTTCATTTGTAGATTTGTGGTCAAGTTCTACTACATCCTGCAGCTGGCTTATTGGGTCCATTCTTATCCAGAATTGTATTTTCAAAAAGTTAAGAAGGTACCACCTCTGGTTTTGACTACTGGCAAAATATTTAAAGGCTCTGTAAACTGAGTTTCTTATATTTCTACTAATTTCCAGTAAATCTTCTGATAACTTGGTACTAACGTCTTACATTAATTATACAGAAATCTTGTAAACAACCAAATATACTCCTACACAGTCTTTCTTAACAACAGTTCTGGCCACTAGGTTTTATCGCCAACTACTCCCACTTATATAGATTTTAATGTGGCTTAACTTACTGGAAGTATACCTATCACGTAAATGTGCTAAAGAGGGTGACTGATTCTTAAAGAATTAGTCTATTGCACCAATACTTATTGTGGTGGCAGTAAAATCGCCCAAAAAATGAAACTGTAAGGTTTTATGTATCTAGATGTGGATGTGCAATGTAAATGGGCATTTATGTGGAGCCTGTAAAATACAACTTCTGTCATTTCAGGATGAACTCTGGTCTCGTATTCAGTACATAACTATGTACCTGGTGTTTATCTCGGTCGGTTATCTGCTCAAGTAGGTTTCAAGAACGATTCACCGGCTTTTCATAAGGATCTGATGTTTATTGCACGTGTAATAAGTTTTTTGAAATTAATCAGATATGATAATGTCGTAATTCCAATGGTTGTTACCTAGTGTGGAAAAATGTTGATGCTTGAATTTTTAGCTACACTTTCTGTTTTGCCCTGGGGACAACCAGTTTGTCTGAAGATAGAGTAGGGTGGCGGTATGATGGGATGGCCTTTCTGTGGCAAAAGTCCCTGGTTACTTAGAAAAGAGATTAGAGGTTAAGTTGGATTGCTTGTAGATAACTAATCTTTGTTCTTTGTTATTTGGACCTTTAACGTATGGATGTTTGTGTCTGTATGCTTAGGTATTATTTACCGGTACATTGTACCTCTCTAGGAACCTCTTGAGGCAAAATGTTTGGGAAGTACTGAATTAACTTTAATGACACGAGCAGAAAGCAGCCATCTTGGCTGTAGACAAGCGTGGAAGAAAGTAGTTTGGAAGGTACTGGATATGCCAGAGTACTTTGATGATTCTGTTGCATCATAAGAGAATGTTTGCTTTTCTTTCAGCCTGACTCGCTTAACGCTGTTCCTTCTGGTTCTGCATTATGTCGTGGAACTGATATTTCACGCCTCACGCCTGCTGTACTTTTCCGAAAAGTCTGAAATTGCTAATCCAGGGTCAGTAGAGTTTTATTGAAGTCTTGGTTAGTAGAGTTTTATTGAAGTCTTGGTCAGGAGACTTTTATAAAAGTCTTGAATTACTGCAAACTAAGGACACAGTGTCTGTAGATATATATTGTTTTATGTGTATCCGAGCTCATCCAAGGACTGCTGTAGCACTATTATTATATGTAGTACGGACCTTAAATGGCGTGGCAACCATTCTAATGGACAGCGATTGTGAAAGATCTCATCTGATTAATTCATTGAAAAATGAGCAGAGTCGAGACCTTATATTTGCTATTGAAAAATGTGCACGCTCACAAGGCGTCAACTGATGGTTGCATCATGCGAAACTGTAGTCAAAATTGTAATCTGCTGAAGAAGCCCATATAGATATGCATTTTAAGACGTGCATACACCATTTCTGGTGTGTCCATGTGTTGAAAAATAACATTAATTCTTTGGAAATTTATTTAGTATTGCTTGGAAAGTGAATGGGATGTCTTTATTGTTTTTTTGCAGGTTTATGATTTGGAATATTCTGTTTGTGGTCGTTCGGCTGTTCACCATCACATTATCTGTTTTGGCGCTCTGGTAATTCAGCATTTCTAGCAGTCGTTTTCTCTCATACTGTGAATTAAATCTAATGTTTTAAGTTGTACTTGTGGTGGTGGTGGTGGTTATGACAGCGATGGCTTTGGTGATGGTGGTTATGACAACGATGGCTTTGGTGATGGTGGTTATGACAGCGATGGCTTTGGTGATGGTGGTTATAATGTTTTAAGTTGTAATTGTGGTGGTGGTGGTTATGACAACGATTGCTTTGGTGATGGTGGCTAGACCTGAGTGTTTTCTTTGTTGATTTTCTGCAGGTATGGTCTTTCCAAGACAAGTGCTGCATCTATTAACTTTGCTGAAGGCAATTTCAACACTCACATTGTTAGGTCAGTCTGTCGTCTAGAAGTTTTTTTGAGCAGTTTGAACATCAAGCAAAATCTTGTCTTATTATCGTCCCTCAATGACATCGAGGATGTTGTCAAAGACACAAATGTTTTCTAATTCTGCTTAGAATCCTACATTACGTGTTTTATCTGTAAAGGTAAAGACAGCACATTTGTTTACATGCCTCTGTAGAAACTCCTCAGAAGCAGCGCCCCAAGGTAAAACACGAATCATTTGACTAGAGCAGTAAGCAATGAGACACCCTTTTTATGCTTTCAGCTTGCTGTGGTACGCATTTTCCTACCATTAAAAGATGGAGGGCTAACTGGTGTGCCATTCCACAGATGATCATCTGTCCAAGTACTAGCTCGATTTGTCTTAACTTCGCTGAGCCTGCGGGCTTTGCATGAATAAAACCAGGCTGCTACACAATTAAAGCACTGCGTATCTTGTTCTGATGGGTGGTTGTGATCTACTTTCAGGATCAACTGCCTGGTTGCCATATTCTTCCTCCAGGCCTGGGTCATGTGGAACTTCATAACGTTCCACTTGCGACGAGTGCGCGAAAAGAACGAAGCAGCCGCAGCTGTGACCAGCAAGAAGCTGGCCTCACCAGGTTCATCTCAGAAACGCAAGAAGGCAAAAGGTTTGACTGGTACCAACGGTGGCCATTTTTAAGATAATAGATGATGGTGTAGGCGGAATAATGCACAATACTGTTATGCAGCAGGATATAAGTAGTGAAACATCAGTGGATGTAGGAATGAATGGTAATCTGTACCAGAGGTGGGAATGACTTCAAAGGTGATTCAAAATGCTACTTAGCCTTTATATGACATGCTTCATTTAACTTGATTTCTTATGTAACATGGATATAAAGATGGAACTTTAATATTTGACCTTAATTCTGCTTCAGAACTTCCTGAACTTAATTCAGCTTCAGAATATGATTTAATGACAAGACAACCTTATTGACGTTGTTCAGTATAAATTTCCGGTGTGTATTTTACACTCTTTGCCCTTTTAACTTCTTTAATTTTCTGGGGTGTTTATTCTTTCATTCAGATCATTTATGTAGTATCCCTTCTTCAGTATGTCCACCCAAAGGCACTTGAGTTGATTCTGCTTATGCTCATTTTCTTGAACTTAAGCTTAACCTACTTACAAAGACAAGTAGTTTTCCTAGGAATTAGTTATTTACTGAAGGCCTTGGTGTCTTAATTATTGTTAATTGTTAGATGTTACTGCATGTTAAGTCAAAGAATACCAGAATTTTCTGCTTTAGCATATTTGAGTTATTATTTAATTCGTGAAACATTGCTTGCTGAATTAATGAACTGTGCGGTAGAATAGCTTGTCTTTGAAATACTTGTAGCTTGTTCTAATTCCTTGTAATTATTTGTTGCTTTCACCCGGGGTTTTTCTTGTTTTGTTCTTAGCAGCTGCTGTTCGTGAAAATGACGAATCGAGGTCAGAGGAGGGTTCCGGTGACGAGCCGGCACCACCAGAGAACGGCAACCTCAGGCAGCGTCAGACAAAGGGGCGCTGAAGACGCGAATTGTTGAAGGCGGTGCTGTCAACACAGATAAAATTAGAATTATTTTACTTTCATTTAAATGGTTCTGGGTTTGATGAATTTTTGCTGGTGACGAAACGAGTTTTCGTGATGGCAGGCGTCGTCGACTTCTTGTTTTTGCCGAAGAATGTTTCGTGTTTTTCATGTGCATTCTGATCGACTATTCCTCTGTTTAATTTCCTATTTTTATGCATGCGCTTCACGCACGTACACGTATAAGGTGCGTCTGTGAACACTGAATAGGCTTGTACATACAGTTAATCCATAAACAGTTAATAAAACCGTAAATACTGTTTATTTATGCGCATAAATACATCCATTCAGTTTTTGTACTTAAATGGCATCATAATAAGTTTATTATACATACATAGATACAGAACCATGTAGAAATGTATTTTGTCCGTCATTTGTTTATCTCGTACACCAGTACGTCTGACATTCACAACCAGAATCTATATGTTTCTGTGTTGCAGCTGCGTTTTTGCTTCCACAGCTAGTAAAGTATTGTCAAGAAATATTCAGAATTCTTACTGCACTTTATATGTGTATGTGTGTATAGTTGTATATATATATATATGGAAATGAAGCTGATATATATATATATATATATTGCTTATATATTATGTGCTGACTTAGTGTTTTGACTGATGTCAGATGGTGGCTGCATTTTAACTAAAGATCCTCTGTACAGTCAGCAATTGTCTATTATATATGTATATATATAATACATATATATAAATATAAACTTTATATATTTACATTATATATGTGTATGTGGATATATAAATATGTAGAATAAATTAGTGTTTTTATGTGGTACAGTGGACTGAGGTTGGTTTTGCCCACATTGTCATGTGGGAGAAAACGCAGATGACCACATTGGAATCAATTCATTTGAATGGTGGTGGTATTTTTCGTCCAGGAGAGCTGGTAAAGGATGTTGCTGAGCAAAGCTGCATTGCTTTTGGTCAGCTGGTCCTGAAAGGTGGAAGAGTTTTTGCATTTGTGCAAAATTTTAATCATCTTGGGCTTAACACGATGCGTTGTAGAGAAGACAGTTCAAAGCCCAAAGAGCTAAACACATTATTCAGAGTGGCCTGAATTTAAATCTGCAATCCAGTTTGTGCTGTTGAAAACATGCTAACAGATTATGTTTCTTTTTTCTGTGTGCTGTGTCTGATGACAGCAATTTATTAAGCAGTTTTTCTTTAAAATGAGAAAATACCTGTTTGAATATATTGATAAGTGAAGTCAATAAACCAGTGGAAAAAATTCTACACAGACTTACACTATGTATACATGTATATGTATATATATACATATACATGTATACATATATATATATATTTAAACATATGTAACATATTTCTAATGTCTTGTTCAAGTTTCGAAAATTGTTTAAGAACTACTGTTAATGTACTTCATATATACATATTTCGATGCAGTTGTATGTGCATCTTCAGCAGAAACTGGTGTTTTTTGGACAAATAATGTGTAAATTAAATTACGTATGCATTTTGTCGAATATTATGGCTATGTATATCCATTTGTAGCGTATTTCCTTATAAGAGCTATTAATTGCATTCGAGTGTATATATTTTATATACGTTCCACGATGTAAAACTGCTTTAATCAAAACCCTATCAGAATATTTGCATGGCAGTTAACTGGTTACATATTGTATTTAGCCGGGCTGTAGCTTCCAGAAGGTTTCCCATTATCCATGATATCCTGCTAATGTTAGTTGCTGGTGTTTGAAAAGAGACCTTTCATTTTAGCCAGACCCATTGAGCCCCAGGGCACCTCGTTTGACTGCGAGTGTTTAGGTGAGAGGTTTTGACGCATTGTTTTACTGGGTTTTTGGTTGTTTTGATATAAGAAAAATTTATATAGTGTTTCTTTGGTCTTTGAAGAGCCGGTTAAGTATAAAATAATGAGCCACGTTAATTGTTGGAAGACAAAGCATATGAAAATCGAGACAACATACCATACTTCTTCTCTGACGTAGGGATTAGATGGGACAGAGATGTCTTGAGGTTAAACTTAATCACTGCTTTTTAAGGATTTCACTAATTGTAATGTATTATGTTACAATTGAGCCTTCTCAAGCTCAGCCTAGTCTGGAAAGTGCTCTATAAATTGTTATTTGGCAGGAAGTTGGAAAGGTTGGAAGTTAATGTCAGTTGCATTCAGATTTCAGGTTTTCTTCTGTATTGGTGGCAGGTTTTCATGATAAGTTCAAGTTGTATAAAGGTCTTCATTTTATCGATGACTGTTCTGTGTTTATAATCTGATGTTTCAAGTGTAGAATATTCAAACTCTGGTCAAGTTTTGTTTAAGAGGAATTTGATGTTACTATATTGGAAATTTGATGTTAACTATATTTTGGTGAAGTATTCCTAGTGACTAACAGATTATCACTAAGGAGTTGGGACATTATTTTGACAGAAGATTGCTATAGAATTTGTCACAACTGGATGGTAGCACCTTTGAGAGGTTCGTTAAAGGTGCTTTACAAATGCAGAGATGGATTTTATGCGTAACGTAACTTACTGTGGTTATCATAAGGTTTTGCTTTTTTGGCAAAGTTCATTTGCCATTAGAAGTTTTGGTTTGATTCCGGAGTCGAACATGAACAGCGGGTATGGTGGTTCTTTCTGTTTCAAGACTTTTATGTAGAGCCTTTTGGAATCCTTCGTGGTACTGAAACACAACTATCAGGCTGCTCTGAAATGCTTAATCTTAGGGCAATCTGAAAAAGACGTAATGCAATTTAATGTTGAAGTGAACTTCTTTAATGTTGAAATAGTCGACTAGGTGGCCCCAGTACATCGGGACATTGATCCAGCACATTTTTTACACTCCATTGTTTTGACCGAATTTTAATTTCAACAAGTTTTATCGTGTATTCGCTATGTGTCACTGTTCTACCGCTTGTTATCTCACCCTAGTATTTGACTGTTTACTGCAGGCAATTCTCCTATAACCTGCTTTCTGGTTTTGCCGAGTTTTGCTCTTAACAACAGATTTTAATTAATTTGACCGTTTGAGCAAGAGTAGCAAAGACTGTGTCACAGTTGATTCTTTTGAGTGGTGGTTGTAGTATTTTTTGTCCAGGGGAGCTGATAGACAACATTACTGAATGAAGCTGTATTGCATAAGGACCTCTGATCCTCAGAGGTGGAAGAGTAAACAAGTTTTGAATTTTTTAGCATAAAAGCGAAAATACTAAGTATAATGCCTTTTTTCTTGCCAGCACACATGTTACCTTCAACGATTTGACACCATTTCAAAGCATAAGGTTTCACTGAAAATGAAGCAGGAAAAAACATTATAGTGTTTAATGGTTACCCACTTGTTACCAAACATTCAACTGTTTTTAGTGAGAAGCATATTGTGATGGAAGATTTGCTAATGGTTGGTGCATCATGGGTGACAGTTTAGTATCAATACGAAGCTTTTCTCAAATGACTGCAGCAGTTATCCTGATGAATACTTCGCGATGATGAAATGTTTGCAGATAGATCTTGGTAGTGACATATATATATATATATGCACGTTGATTATGTTACTGTTGAATATTTGTTTCTCATAAAAAAGATTAAATGTGTAAAGTTCCTGTGTTTAGTTTTTCCAGCAGGTTCCAAGCCAGACAAAGCATTTACGCATGCCAGGTAGAGGTGTACTGTCACAAGAAGTGTTGCTTGACTGCTTTGCTGCTACTTTACATTTACGGCCCGTGCTCGTATTTTAGCGCAGTGTTGCAAAAGAAGTGTGATTGTTCGAAAATGGTCTTTTTATAATTGTGTTGCTGCTGAAACCACCAGAACCATGCAGATCAATGAACCTACCCGATGTTTCTGTGACGTTTTGACAATATCTGTACAGCATTGATAATTTGCAAGATACTGAAACTTAAGTACACTGTATAGAGTGAAGTATCGGTAATACACATTTTAAAATGTGCCCAAGAAAATGACTGGCAGTTTCTTGGCTTTCTAGCAGTGTGTATTATTTTAAACAGGGGCGTTGTTCTGTATGGAATGGAGGGCATGTCCCACCAAATCTTTCGGTAGAGGGAACACAAATTCTATCGTTACCTCTGATGTGTTTGCATTTTTCAGTGCTTCTCTTATTCAGTTACTTTTACACAAAGTGTGACATAAAATGTAATGGCATAATACGGAAACTGTTTTAACGGCAAAGGGAAATGGGGAAAGACATGTCAGTGCCGCTGATTTTTCAGCGGGCATCTCATTTTCTTTGCAGTGCGTCAAATAATCTGCAGATGGCTTTTGGTTAGATTTTATCAGTTATTAAGCATGTTACCAATTTCCCACTCTGCTTGCTTTCGCTCTGCGATTTGAAATACCGACGGAGGAATTAATTTTTGCTGCATGGGTTAGTCGTGTACATAGGTTCAGCTTTTATTTGTTATTTTCCTGTCCAGGCGTAGGCGAGTATCGATATGTTAGAATATTATGTTGATAGTTACGACTGTTATTATTACTATTATTAACGGATGATTAGTTGCACTGTGTCTTTGAATGCGCGTTCTGCTGTTTGGACTTTTTTGTCTGCCATACGTGAACTGTTTTCGACTTTGATTTGTGTAAAATAAACTAATCGAATGTCTGCATTGTGGTATTTGTGATGTGTTTGTTCTCAGTACATACAGGTGGCTTGAATGTACTTTCTAGGTAACGGCATGTAAGGTTTCACTTATTATTTCTGTACGCTTTTGCCCACGCGGTACAGCATTCACTGGTAGCAGGATTTACTTTGTAGAACTGCATATTTAGACTTGGACGTCTCTTTTGTCCGCTTTTGGCAGTAATCTCCCTAACCCCCTTTGGAGACGTCCGCACTCCAGCCGAGTACAAAAGCCTAGATTAGGCCACCCGACTGACCTTGCAGGGATAACTGTGCCCCTGGTTGTGGTACACTGACACTATCATGTCCAACAAAGGGACTCTAATTGGATTCAGTGCAGTACCGACTGAAGTTTAAAAAGCCTCAATTAACCTGAGAAAAAACGAGGCTGTTCTGCAGACTTAAGTCAACTCATAAACGCACTTATTTAAACCATCAACTGAAAGACAGCCTTTCCTCGACGAAACGCCTGCTATGCATTTATTCTCCAAACATATCAGCAACATGACAGAGCGCCTGTTAACGATTCGAATCCTTTCAGACAACTATTCTACACTAAAGAAATTCCAAGTGTATAAAGATTATGATCATGATATTGGAAGTGGTTTCATTAATTTTGAAACTCATGCTTATACGCTTTATTTACACCAGAATGTGTTTTACAAGATCAAGCCACTGTGTGCAGAATCTGATCAAAAACCTTCAAGTTAAGGTCAGAAATACTGACTGGTTCATGACTCTGCAAGTATCAAACTTGCACATTCACAATCCACACATATCAAATTCTCTGTACTTTTTGCTCTTGGGCCAGCAGCAATATTTCTTTTTGGATTACATTCGTATTCTTATTGGATGAACCTCATGTAAACCCTGTGTTAAGTAAGAGCTAAAACTAACTCAGCATCTCAGTACCCAGCATTCCAAAAAATCCAATAAGAAAACCTAGAAAATAGTGTTCCAGTATACTGACTTCTATCATCAATCAACCACGAGCGTGAGTTAATGCTGATGGGCGGCTTGGATCAGCTTCTCAACTTCCTTGGCAACCGATCGTCGCAACAAATCCGTGTCGATCTCCGAGTCAGAGCTTGATGTGTCAGATTCTGAGGAATTTGAATAAACTCCGATGCCAGGAAGGATGCCAATGACGCGTGCCACTGCTGCCTCTCTTGGGACTACGGTTGTTTTCTCAGGCAAAACGTCACCTAATGGCTTCACTTCTTTACGAATGCCTGATGCTTCTATGCTAGATTCAGCAACACTTTCAGCTGCTTTTGATGAATCATGTGAGCTGTCTCCTACAAGACAATTATTTATCTTTTGCATACAAAAGAAATTTACTTTGGACTTATCTCCCAGAAGTTCTTAACCTTTTCTAAAGAAAACCCAAAATATGTTGCTTAAATGACCCGGTGACCCCACATGCACTCGATCAACACCTCAACACTGGTTGTCTGTCTGCAAATGTTTCAAAATTTAAAAAAATGGCAAGACTTGGTGCAAGGTTTCTGCAAAATGTACATAATTAATCCATGTGATCCCAGCATGGTTATGTGAAATTCACAAAATTAGTTCACATGATTAAAACCCCAATCCAGTCGCACTATGAGCCAGACAGCAGGTTGTGACCCACATTAGGGGTCAAGTTACTGGGGTGACCCCAGGTTGAGAACCGACGAAATATTCTTGAAATCCAACTGAATTGCGGAAGTATTCAAACTATATTGTATCTTATCAGCATTTACAATGACATTTAACTCTAAAAAGCAGAATAAAATGCTCAAAGCAACATAATAAGACCACAAAGTAACCCCCGCTTAAGACAGTCTTGCCTTTTGGAATTAAATCATGCGCCATGGTATAATGACTAGGTGTTATAACCAGGTTGTACTCCTAAACTAGACATGAAGTACATCAGGACATTTAACAGTAATTTACCTTCATCTGAGGAATTGCCCTTAACCTTCTTTGCCTCTGACGTTTCAGTGGAGTCACTTCTGCAAAATGCAACAGGCTGTAAATTCAGCAGCCTCAGCTACCTCGGCACTCCCACAGACAAAAGAACGTGAGGTCAGTGACGGTTCACTTATTGTATTACATGCCCCTATCAACTACAGTCATCAGAGGCAAGTTCCTGGGATCGAAGAGCATATGGCTCAACAGCAGTTCACCACCAGCATAACATTTTTCTTACAAATGCCACAGAACGATGTTGACTTCTCAACATCACACGAGCCATCTGTATTTAAACTTGAAAGCCAAAACATTTTCAAATGACCCCCAAGCTTGCATGTAAGAAAATTTAACCTCTTTCCATCTTCAATTTAAACTATTTAATTTTTAATCAACATCAAATTGAAGGCATAAAGTGCAAGCACAGTTTTAAACTTATTAAACAATTCTTTTAATATTTACATTTGCAACACAGAATTAAGATTTGAATAAAATGGCCTAATCTAAACTACCTGGAAACTTTCACTACACTGCTGGATGCTTCGAAGCAAACCCATATTCAAAAATTATAACACATCGATCAGAACCAGTCAACATCTGCATAGCCCCTAAACCTCTACTTTAAACATTATAATTTCTCCAAAATAAATGTTTCCCTTTGTTATATATCTCTCCACTATTTAGACAACCTATAGCACATGAACTACACATGACACCTAATTTTACCCAAGTATTCCGTTCATCTCAAAAGGTTCCTTACCTCTTTCGCTTAACCACCCGGCCCAGAATTTCGGCTTGTGTCATTTTCTTTGGGCCAGAGCATGCCAACGGTCGTTTGGCCGACTGCTCTGATGAAAGCGTTTTACTTGATGTAGGCTTCGTCACTGGCTCCTGCCAAGACAAATGGTCAGTCATTAACCAGGCACAAAAATTAAACTTAACTTCTCATAAAGAACTGATCGGGTGCTATGGTACCCATTACGTACAGCACACTGTTCAAACAGTGCAACATAACCGGCTTAACTAAATCAATTGTGGGAACATTTATATAGCACCACAATAGGATGGTGCATTGGATAATGACACAGTATGTCTTATAGATAATAAACAAAGTTAAAGGGTTGTGTACCCGGAGAAGTGCCAGAGTCTCAGCTTCTTCCTTCAGTCGCTCTGTTTCTAGTTCTTGCTGTCTCTGGCTGACAAACTCTAGAAAATCGGCTTCTTCGTTGTCAAGACCACGAACCTGGTTTTCTAGAAAAAGCACACAACTGTGAAAATGTCTTGCTTAACAAAAGTTGCTACATTCAACAGGAAAGGAAACAGTTTTCCAAAAATTTTTTACCCGATCCACTAAGTTCTGAAAAATCTCCTTTCTAAGAAATTCTGTTCATCATGATGTTGTCCTCAGAAAAGGCAAAGCATGAGGCAGTGCATCTAAGCGTTGAATTCTATTCCATAAGAAGTAAGTTACACTGCAGGTGAAATTTTGGTTTAACATATTGACCAATTTGCATTACCTGAGTTACACGGAAAGTCAAGTTTGGAATAAAACGTTCCCTAGTTCTAGGAATTCAATGACGTGAATAAATACTGTGACACCTTACATTACAGCTACTGCTTTGCAAAGCAGTATTCACGTTCAAGCCTCTCTAGTATCACAATGTCCGGGGACTCCGATATGTCCCTGATTTAGTGTGACCCAGCACCATGTGCCTTGTGCAGTAAACACTGCTCCTTATTCAGCATGCATCACAGAGGCAATGCTTTAACGTAAGGTAATAACACTGACAAATCCTTGATTTAGTTACAGTTAGACTGTTTATATATTGCTCCTTGATGTACAGTTACTCAGCACCACAGATCAATGCACTGTGTGCAATAATGCGCTGTGCATTAATGCTTTAAATAAAGGTACTAAAATCAACCACAATTTATGATCATTTACTTAGTTTGTGCTGTGCATCGTATTCGGCCTGTTTCTTATCCTTCTGCTCCTGAAGACGTTCGTAAAGGGTTCGTCTGTCCACTTCCTCCTCTTCCGGTGCCTCTGAAAAGACGAAAATACTCAAATAATGACATAAATAATAAATAACCAACAAATCAATCAACATCAGGTAAACAGAACAAAATAATGCACAAGAAATCATATTAAAAAAACTGAAGTTTTCATCATCCATACTTCCTAGAAAGCTTTCTAATAAACTGCATAATGAAGGTCTTTTGACCAGGGGCTTAGAAAGCCAGAGGTCCCACAGAGTCAAGCCATCCTAACCACTACCAGCCTCACCAAAAGGATTTACACAAAGCCTGTGAGATTATCTGGGAGACCTATTAGTTGGAACACAAGACCTACTTTGTGGTAAAGTAAAGGGCAAAAATATTTTGTTACCTAGAAATGTGGCTATGAATGTGAGTTAGACCATTGTAACCATAGTCACAAATTTGTATGACGCCCCTTTAAGAGAAACAAAAAGTGCTCATGACCAGAAAACACAAGAAAAAGACAATTCTTTAGTCACTGGCCACCGAAACTGATACAAACACTCAACACAACATAGTCGGCATTCACATGTATCGTGCTAGACTAATTGCCAAGTCGCACCTAATGGCTGGTCTGGTCTTCTAACTTTCTCCCACTCCTCCTGTCTCTTCTTCCGTTGTTCTTCTAATTCCGTGGAACTGACAAATTTCTTGACGTTAGGAAGAGACATAATGATATCTAAAGACACAGAGAAATGAACAAATTATTCTGAAATTTACAGATATTGTATGACGTCTGGTTGAAGTTTTCACAAAAGCGGACAAGACAAATGCAAGACTAAAAAATAGGAGCGATAAAGAAGTGAATATCATCTGCATCACGTGGTTATGTTGGAAGGTTGCCAATTTACATTACTCTTTAACAGGCCCAAACTACTACAAGCTGTATTTGGTAGAAGAAATATGCAATTCCATAGAAAGCGAGTCTGTACTAGATTTGGGACAAAACAGTCTAACGGACTTGATACAACCTTTCATTTCTGCGCTTAGCTTTAACATAACCTTTTTGAAAATTTTTGCATTAATTGTCGACATGATTCGGTTGTTCTGGTGTTCATATTCACATTAAAGACACAAATCAAATACATCACAGCGCTACTTTTCAAGTTCTATGTATTGAAACACTCGCTTTACTGATGTTGAACCCCGCTTTTCAGCTTCTTTGAGAGCAAATTCAGCTGTATGCAATGTTTTTATTGAATTTAAACGCGACACACTTACGGCCATTGGCCACAACAACAATGTAATCATAATGTAATGTAGCGTCATGGTTCTCTGATTAACGGCTCAATATCGCCGCATCAAAAAGGGCAAAACTCCAGAAAATATCAATAACAAGCGCATCTATAACCTTCAGCAACTTTAAAAAGAGTACGCAGCTCAAGATTATCCGCTAACTTCAAATTATCGCCAACATCCACCTCCGGGACCGGAAGCACTAAGTTTAATCTTATACAGCCAGCTCAAATATTATGTAGCGCATTATAATCGTAATCGTAATCGTAATCTCGTGATTTCTACAGCGCTCAACGAAAGCTAAGTCGCGGGAACCAGCTTATTCACAGGCGCTCAGTCAAAACAAAATCGATAGGCAGAAGGGTCAAGATCCAGGAGTCAGGCACTCAGACAGTCGGACGGCTACGGTGGATGCTGTTTGAAATTGAAGCGAGAAGAGAGATAAGAGGAAGAGGAAGAATCAGGATAAGATTTCTGGAAAAGAAGTGTTTTCAGTCTTGAGTGAAAGACCTGTGCAGAAACTGAAAGAGGTGAAGTGTTGGTGAGTTCGTATGATTGACCAGACAACTGTCGCAATTCTGGCGGGAGTTTATTCCAAAGGGGTGGGGCAGCTATGGCTATCGAGCGATTTCCAAATTTTAAGGATGAGGTGACGGGAGGGCGAAGAAGTGTTAGGACAGATGAGGAGCGGGTTGAACGGAGTGGTTGGATAGTAAATAATTGACGAAGATAGGAGGGTTGGGAGGATTGAAGTGTGTTGTAGGTGAGGGATAAGACTTTGTACTCTATTCGTTCTGGTATTTTAAGCCAGTGCAGTGATTTGAGAACAGGGGTGATGTGATGGTGTTTGGGGGTTTTGGTGACAGCACGTGCGAGAGCATTCTGGATAGCTTGTATTCGATTTATCTGGGTTGTGTCAATATTGAGGAAAAGTGAATTGCAGTAGTCAAGTTTTGCATGGACTATGGATGTGGCAATGATCGATGCGGTTTTGAAGTCAAGCATAGGACGGATTCTGCGAAGGTCGCGGATATGCATAAAGCAAGAGCGGGAAAGATGGGTGATATGATCAGAAAAAGTAAGGTTCTGATCGAAAATAACACCTAAATTACGGACAGAAGAGTTAGTATTAAAGGTGTGGGTGGAGGCAGAGTCCAGGCTGAGGGAGATAGAGGGGTCAGGAATTTTCTTGAGCTGGTCACGTAGGCCGATAAGTATGAATTCAGTTTTAGATGGGTTCAGGCATAAGAGATTAGATGTCATCCAAGAGGAGATTTGTTTAACCACACAAAGAAGATGATCTGTAGACTGACTGAAACAATTTGGAGAGAAAGAGATGAATAGTTGGGTGTCATCAGCATAGAGGTGATGGTCAACGGAGGATGCTTTAATGAGTGAACTGAGTGGGGTAGTGTAGAGGATAAACAGAAGAGGTCCAAGAACGGAGCCTTGTGGAACTCCGCAAGTAAGAGGGCATGACTCAGAAGAGGCTTCCGAAGTTTTAACAGAGAAAGAGCGGGAGGAGAGATAAGACTGTATCCATAGGAGAGCAGTGTCAGCAAAACCAAACCAGGTTGAAAGTCGGTGGAGTAAGATATTGTGATCTATGGTGTCGAAGGCTGCAGAGATATCGAGGAGACAGAGGCAAGAAACCTGTTGATGAGAAATGGCAGAAACAAGCTTGTTGTAGAGAGATGTCAGCAGAGTTTCGGTTGAGTGGCGTTTAGTAAAACCAGACTGGTGTAGGTTAATGAGTGAGTTAGAAGCTAAATAGTTATTGATTCGAGAGAGGACAATCCGTTCAGTTAATTTGGAGATGAAAGTGAGGTTAGAAACAGGCCGGTAGTTAGAAAGGATTTCCTTGTCGAGAGATGATTTCTTGAGAAGAGGGGTAACAAGAGAGTGTTTAAAAAGAAGGGGAAAATTTCCAGTAGAGAGGGAGAGGTTAACTATTTTGGTAATAATTGGAACAAGGACAGATGCACAGTCTTTCAATAAGGAGGTAGGTATAGGGTCAAGTTCACACTGTTTGTTTGGGAGAGATTTTAGCAGATTTAGTATTTCGGTCTCTGATGTAGGTTGAAAAGCAGAAAATGAGGATCGAGGTGGGGAAGGTGGGCTGTCATATGTGGAAGAGGGAGCATCAGCAGCTGGATTGTTGGAGGTTTTAGAAAGTAGAGATTGAAGAGAGAGACGGAGGGTACTAATTTTGTTCGAAAAGAAAGAACAGAACGAGTCGGCTATTGAAGAAGACGGAAGAGAATTTGGAAGTGGGCTAGATGAGTTCCGATGGAGGAGCTGGTTAATGGTTTTCCAGAGAAGGCGAGGGCTAGAGGATCGAGAACGAACTAGTGAGGAGTAAAATCTTTGTTTAGCTGCAGTAAGAAGGCGATGGTATTTATTTGTGGCAGATTTAAGGGCACAGAGAAGTTGAGGATCCCTGGTGCGTTTATAGGCACGCTCAAGGCGTCGCCGGAAAGATTTGAAGGCCTGGAGATAGGAACTGAACCAAGGATTGTTAGAGTGAGAACGGGATTTGGTAATAATAGGAGCATGCTTGTCAAGGATAGTGGAAAGAGTGGTGTTATAGGAAGAGAGAAGGTCATTCAGGGAGGAGGGTGGATTTAACACGAGGTCAGAACAGGAAATATCTTGTATGAAGGCTTCAATATTTATTGAACTGATGCGACGAAAAGAATGAAAGACAGGATCAGGACGTGGTGTCGGAAGAATGTTAAGATATGTAAAGATGGGGTAATGATCAGATGGCGTGTCAAAAGAGAAAGATATATCAGGCGATAGAGTGGAGAATGATGATGTGATAATAAGGTCAAGTGTGTGATTGTGAATGTGGGTGGGGAATTTGACATGTTGAACCAGATTAGTTGAGGACAATAGGGTGAGGAATTCAGAAGCAAATGTGTCGGAGGGGTTATCGACATGTATATTGAAGTCACCTGTAATCAGAAATTCATGAGGTGTAGTGGCGGCAGTAGAGAGGAGGCTGGTAAATTCTTTCAGGAAGACCGATGGAGGACTTGAATATGAAGAGGAGGATGGAGGGCGATATACATTAAAGATAGTCAGATTTGTGTGAGGAAGTTTAAGCGTAACTGATGCACATTCAAAAGAGTGGAAACAGTAACCAGGTGAGTCTAAAACTGTGGCAGGTTCTCGGGTGAGAAAGGCAATACCACCTCCAGTTGGATTTTTATGAGAAGGGCTAGATGGTTTGCAGGGACGAGGTGTACTGTAAAGATGGTAGCCAGGAGGGATACAGTCTTCATATTGAGCAAGAGTGGTGTTTAAATTAAACCAGGTTTCAGATAAGGCAAATATGTCAGGCGGGTGAGAAGAGAGGGCTATATCACTGATTTCTTGTGAATGTGCAGGATGTAGTAATGATCGGATATTTAGCGTGCAAAGTAAGAAGCGGCTGTTGTCAGTATTTTGAGCATTGTCGAGGATGTTGGAGGAAGAAATTCTGGAAGGAGGAGGATAGGTAGGAGGTGAGGGAGGAGGACATGAATAAAAGTCCAGTGGGCCAGGATTTGGGTGGATGTCCCCGGAAAGCAGGATTAGTATGTTGAAGATGGTATGGCGGGTGAGGTGCTGTGGTGGTCGCCTGAGAGATGAAGTTAGGAAGAACGATAAAGGAATAAAACACATACGTCCATACTGCATAGTTGTTGTGCCAAATTGGGCGCAGTAAGAATGTTTGGCTGTAGGAACAATGTAGGGCAAGCGGGTGTGGAAGGGTTGGCAACTAATATGGAAGGCGATCATGAAACGTAGACCGAAAATAAGAAGAATGATTGAACTGTACATTATGTGATCTAAGATGACGTGGCAGTTTGATGAAGCTAAAATGGCGGAAGGTAAAGACGCAGGCGAACGAGTGCAAAAAGGACAAAAATTAGGCGAATCTCAAGTTGATTAAATGTTGAAACAAATAGGAACGAACTCACCAAAGACAGAGCATAAATCCTGTAAGAAAGAAAAATTAAAAAATCAGAAAAGACGTCGAAAAGTTAGAAAATATAGAATTAAGAAATAAAGCGCAGACGCCGCGACGCTGGTTCCCTAATGATGCGATGGGAATTGATTTGGCTTCAATTACAGATAAGATTATCCGTAACTGAAGCCATTCCTGCTTCCAGCGCATCAAATTACACTACCATAATGCGTTTTAGCTAACCAGTTTATTAAACACGTAAATAGCCGATTTCTGCATTTATTAAACGCCGCTATCATTGACTAAAGGTCAATCGATTGCATTGAGCAGTTTTACGCAAAGGACTTGTTCAGGTTCCCTATCTAGTAACTCTCAGCGGAAGCGTACTCAGGATGATCGCTCAAACCATTGACTTCTGTGTCCCACGAATTTTCTCCTTAGTTTTGAATGGAAAAGCCTTACAAGTGGTAGGTCTTTTTTCTTAATATTTCAGTCCAAGGAACGATATTTTTAAAGTTATCATCAATGCGATTTAAGATATTTTCCCATTTTCATTAAGTTTTAAAGAAGATTTTCTCACTATTAATTACTTGATGGGAAGATTTTTTCTCACTTCTTCTGCCACAAAACTGCAGCTTCTAATATCTGGTCTGATCATCTGCTAACTCAACACAAGAAAAATAAAAACAATAACTTTTAATAATTATACTACATAGACAGACACAAATAAGACCCTAAGGTCAATATACCGTTATAATGATAATCATAACACAGACCAATCAATACAATTTGTACACATCTGTAGTTAAATGGCACGTTCCAATGAATGACGAGAACAGTGTGCAAACATTACCTCAATACCATAAAATGCATTTATAAAGTGAAACCTTGCTAAAGACAACATTTGTAAGCACCTACATAGCACATATCTAGCTGTAAACTATCACGGTTTGTACATGGGGACCTAAAATGGTGTGGTGCCCATTCAAACAGGCAACGATGGTGAAGGATCTCACCCGATCAATTCATTGCAAAATGAGCAAAGTCGAGGCCATATGGTCACCATGGAAAACCGTGTACATTTACATTTACTGTTGACTCTAGTAATCATACTTGTAGTCTCTGGATTTCCTCAGAACCCAGAAAATGCCAAGTTCATGGAAATCAGTTTATAACATACGTTCAGCTATAAACGAAATCAGTGATGAAGGTATGGCCATGCTTGGTTCCAAGTCCAGGTTCAAAGGTCAGGCAGGTAGACATTACGCGCATGTACATGCTTTACTACCAATAGTCATGTATATAATTACAGCCGATTTGTACCAAATATTGTATTAAATACTATGCTGACCTGATTTACATGATAACCCTATTTGTTTAGCATGTAATTACTAATCGAGGAAAAAAAACCTAGATTTTAAAAACACGAAACCCGGTGTTGTCGTTCATCATAATCCATGCTACAACTATAACATCAACGTTGCAAATAATTTGAACCATAGCTCGAACAGGTTCTTACAGTTACTCAAGTTCAACGACAGCTATGAATCAAGTGGCCAATTTACACTACATGGTCCATTCACAATATGGTTCATTTTCTCATAAGAAAATGTGAGATGCTTATGAATAACAACATTAATCCGACTTTGTACAATACCAAGCACATTGGCACTAAAATAAGACCCTATCTGAAACGAGTACATGCAAATTGGAATCCAGTGACACTGTCAGGAGCTCAGAAGTCCAGCAAAGCAACTCTCACATAAGGACTCTTGTTATTTAAAATTGCAGGCATCAAAGAAAGTGAACAAATTCGAGCAGTGCAAACAGGCTGAGCAAGATAAAGAATAACTACTGTACACTGAGGAAAGGAAGATCAACACAAACATCACATTTACTTTTGCTCATTGTACTATCAATCCTTCTTCTTCTTCTTCTTTTCAACCATCCTCGGTACGAGGGTTGGTCGCATTGTAGACGATTCTTCTCCATCCACTCCTATCCTCGGTTCTTCTCAGCAGAAGTATCAATCCAAATGTCCTCAAATCATTCAGACAAGGGAAATCTTCAACTTCTACAGCATCAGTAAAAAAAGAGAAATTTAAACAAAAACAACTATATTTTGGAAAATAACATCCAACAGCCAACCAACTCAAGCTCAAAAGAAATTGTAGAGACACTGCATCAGAGACATCCGAACACAAAAGAACATCGAGAAGAACATTGAGAAACATGATCGATTTAAGTAGCTAAACAGACGATAAAAACTGGACATGATCATGGTTCCCAGACGCTTGCAAACCAGGTTCATCTATGCCAGGAAACGCCGATACAAATGTCATCATATTGCAACGGTGACTAGGTGGCGAACTGCAACAGCTGGAGATGTTGTTCAGACGAATGGACAAAAGATACCACGTTGTCATTCTTTCTTCGCATGAGCTTTATCGGAATCAACCGGGGGAAATGGAGCCATCTCCGGATCTGGGATAAAATAATTAAAACAAAATGTTACATAATATCATAAAATGATAAAAAGTAGGCAGCTTACTCTAACAGCACCCTAAGATCATGTATGCACGCTTCAGAACGGTGCTTCGAAGTTTCTTAAAAGGTGTTATGCAGTCTGATTACATAATTAACACATTGGCAGCGTCCCACAATTGTTTTTATTCTTTTCTGACATCCTTTTGTTCAAAGAATCAAAAATAACTGTTCCTTTTATATGTTTATCTTACTATCTCACTGTAGGACGTCTAGAGATCACGTTCAGTGTGATACTGTTTGAAGCATAGTAATACAAATGGTACATTCAGTCTTCGGGATATATGTGATATACCAGGCCCTAGAGAGTGTCCAAAATAATCGTATATGCATTTAGTAGGTGACAGAACATGTCCACTATTACTACTAAACAGCAGGAATTATTACTGGGACACTGGGAACTGCCTAAACACAGTTGATACCAGATGGACGTGTATACACGTCCGAGTATATATATATATATGTGTGTGTCGATCTTGGCTTCACAGCCAAGGCCGAACAATATTCTGGCGCCTAGTTCCTCCAAGCTTCTTGTAGAGAATATATGCATCTTCTACAGCCGTGTAAATCATCTGTAGGACTATCTTTCTATACCAATTCAATAACTTTCTCAATGGAGCGTAACGAGGCTAAAAATCAGTCCATTTGGTTCATTCATTCTTCGGCATATATGTGATATATATATAAGATAGTTCAAAATAATCGTATATGCATTCGGTAGGTGGTAGCACTTGTCCACTATTACTACCATGCGTTGAAATGCCTAAAAACAGCTGATACAAGAGGGACGTGTACACACGTCCGTAGTAAGGCTAAAAATCAGTCCATTTGGTCCATTCAGTCTTCGGCATATATGTGATATATATATATATGATAGAGAGTGTCCAAAATAATCGTATATGTACTCAATAGGTGACAGAACATATCCACTATCATTACCAAGCGGCAGGAATTATTACTGGGACGCTGAACTGCCTAGAAAGGTTGCTACCTGAGGGACGTGTTTGCACATCCGTAGCGTCCCAGCTATACAAATGAGGGACGTGTTAACACGTCCCTCGCGTCCAGCGTGTTAAATGCCCAGCCTGATTTCATAATTAATAAATGCATAAATAAATACATACATACATCTCCAGTTCATATGACTAAAGACTGATAAGAAGCTCAAATGGCAAAACTTCAATCATGTATGTGTGCTTCAGAACAGTGTGCATGTGTACGCATGCGTGTGAATATAGACGCCGAATAAAGCCTATGTAACTCTCAAAAGCAGAAAAAAACGAATAAATAAATACACACATAATAATATCTAGCGCATAAGGCTAAAGTCTGACTAGCTCAAATTGCAAAACTTAGTCCACTCATATGATTAAAGTATAGCTACAGTGGCCAAACCTTAGCTCAATAGCTAATATTCGGCCATGTTAAACCGCTAGATTGAAACGCTACAGCTTGGCCAGTTCAACAGGTTAAAAGACTAGACTAAAGCCCACTCACTTTCTGGATGTTCTTTGATGTCATCATCTTCATCGGACCCTTCGTAAGTTTCATTTTCTTCTGCCGGTTCCAAACAACACAGTGTGTAACACAGAATACTAAGAACGAAAGTCGGAATGCCAAACACCATCAGGAAAAGCCACGGCGACTCACGGTAGATCTCCTACAAAAGAAACAAATACCCATTGAAATTTGCCAAACAATATCAGGAAAAGACATAGCAACTCATGTAGATTTCCTAAACAAGAACCAAATACCCAGTGAAACTTGCCACACAATATAAGGAAAAACCATGGCAAAATCATGGTAGATTTCCTAAACAAGAAACAAACATCAAGTGAAATTTTTTGTAGCAACATGATTCATGCGTCTAAGAAAATCTACAAGAAAAACAAAAACAACTATACAGTAAAAAAGTAGGAAAGGATCTGAAAGGACAGTTTTGGATTAAATATTCCATTTAAGAATGCCCAGCCACATTCGTTGTTGGCAAACTGTCGGCCAAACTGACCACCGGGCGTGACACGAGGTCCACTTGGTGGTGCACGGGGTCTGTAATCCGACTGCAGGTTTGAGTCTGCTGTGTAATGACCCTGAAACAAGTTGCTCACACACTTCGTGCACATGAGATTCAGATTTACTGACCATGCAGGTATATTAAGAGCAAACAAATAAATAAACAATTGCTGGTCTACATTGACACTGATGGCAACTGATGAACAGGCATGTAACCATTGTGGGCCCACTGAATGTTGGTGGGCAAGAACAGAAAGGCTTGATATCGCATTGTGGACATGACTAGGCTCAATATAAGATTTAGCTACTGGAAACCGAGATACTGTATGTGGATCATCAGTTTACATTATTTCTACTGGTATTAAAGAAAGACAAAAAGAAACCAAGAATACTCACATATACAGAGGTCCATATGTCATAGAATAATCGTTTGAACCTTTGACCTAACCCAGTTCCACCATATGCCTACAAAAAAGCAACATGGCACAAAGATTATGGAAACACATACAGAATAAAACAAAACTAAAAGCTATTTGATGCATACTTTTATATCTTTGAAAAGGTGCTTAGTCTTAATGGCACAGAATATCACCCCCCAAAACAACTGAATTGCTCAAGATACTCAGGAGTGTACACCACTCCAAAAAAGTACTTAGATCACATGCTCATAAAAATAATTTGGCAAAAAACCAAACAATAATTTGACAAAAACCCATAAAAATAACATGGCAAAAACCATTTTGCAGCAAACCATAAGAATAATTTGGCATAAACCCCTATATCGCTTGCCTCAAATTCGCCTGCAAGCGTTCCTTCAAGAAAACGAATCATGTCTTCTAAGGTCATACTTTCAGTTGAGTTGGAAAGATAGTAGAGATGTGACTGAGGGTCGAGTATGAAGACGTAAGGGAGATCACGAGAGCCCATGATTATGTTGCCAGCCGTCTCAGGGTCTGGCATCCACACAAACTGGAAATGACTGAAAAACAAGCATCCAACCACATCATCCAATTACTATTCTATCGAATGAACAACAACTTTAACAAAAAGTAAGTAAGTAAGTAGCCTTTATTAGCATCTGACAAGCACATGTGCATTGCATCACACAGACCAGTTACCCAAGCACATGTGCATTGCATCACACAGACCAGTTACCCATATATATATATATATATTATATATATATAAACTTGATTATAATACCGTTATATACAACAGAAAGACATGCCTGATTAAACATATCACTGATACAACGATTCACAAAACCACTTTTATACAGTCTAGATTTGACAATACCCAACACAAAAGGGTGTCCTCTCTTGCAAAGTGAGTACTTATCCCCAGTAGGAGGTGGCAAGAACTGATATAGGTAACTACCACCTTAATGAACATTCAACCACTCCTAACGATGCAACTAACACTGCATTTAATGAATGGACAAACAATTTAATGATATAACTACTGCTTCAATGATGAAATTTCTGTAATCCTCACAAGTCAAAATAAATCTGTTGGCTACTGACATCTTTGTCACAACAATTCAGCCAGCAATTATAATCTTTTTCCATAAACTTGCACCAGTTTCTTAATATAAGACACATAGAGATGCTATACAGAGTTCTCTTATCATTTCCTTTTTAATAATTTTTTTGCTGAATATTAATACCTGTGATATTTTTCCCGATATTTACTGGCAAGTGTTGTTCCAGTTTCTTTGAATCTAAAGTGAATACCAGTGACGTCTGCTTAGATAAGAGGCATAAGCAACACACAAACATAAAGCACACCACTAAGAAGACATTTCAGAGGTAGCACATAAATTAATGTGCAGCACGGCGGTCTATCGGTAACACGTTTGGCCAATGATCATATCGTTGTGGGTTCAACTCTGTGTAACAACCTTGGGCGAGCTGTTCATGCACACTGTGTCTCTGTCACCAAGCAGAATTTGGCATCAGCGTAAGCTGGAAAGTAAACGGTACGTCCTGCAATACACTGGCCCCATGTCCAGGACCTTGGCATTCGTCCAATGCCGTCTTAAGGACCTAAAGAAAAGGAAATGAGCACCTCCCCTACATCTCACTTGTGGCATATGGGATACTTTACTTTTACTACTACATAAAGTAATAATTACATTGCATTCTGTGTCCATGGTTATGCGCAAAAACTGTTGTGCATAGATATTTGTTTGTCCTCACGAGTGACTGACAACAAATTGAACGACACTTCTTGCATTTGCAGAATCACAGAGCTTAAAAACAGCTTCTAATATTCTCGCACAAAACTTCACGTTTACCGTTTCTGGTTGGAACTGGCGTCATCTTTCTCATCTGCCACGAAGATGACGATCATCTTCCCAAGACCCGACATCTCGTTCAGTCCCACTCCACCGATCTTTGGAAAGGCTTGAAATCGCTCTGCATTTACCCATTTCTCCAAGAACGTTTCCAGTTGCTCGTCCTCAGCCGAAGCTTTGATATAAACAACTTTCAAATTAAAAAACTTCAATTTAACAATGTTCATTAAAGAAAATTACAACGAATGTCTTTATATGCTCTTAGATATTGAATTAGTTGACTTTGATCACGTCGGTACTCTCTTAGCATCTCTTAACATGTGCAATACGAGTTTTCTATTAAAATTAAAAGTAATCCATTTTAAAAAGTCGAACAAGACTCACCGTCAAATTCATAATGTACGCCATCTTTAAAAACGAGCACCGCAGGAAGATGTTTAAGTTCGGTGCCCTAAATAAAATCAATCAGAATAACAAAAGCCACGAGTGTTAACTATTCAGATTTAAAGTAATTCTAGAAATAATTATTTCATTATTTTATCATTATTATTTCCAATTAAAGAAAAAAAAGAAAACTAAGCAACTAAAAATTGATTACCTGTGCAATAGTTAGAAAAGAAAATACACTCAGCATACAGCACAATGATTTAATAAATTATGTAAAAATGTTAGAGGTTTTCTTTACTTTTGCAAGTCAAATACATTTTAAAGTTTTTATTTTCGTAGATAGCAATTCAGTCTAGAGTCAAACTGCATGCTGTTCAACTAACTTGTGGCAAAATCTTTGATTCTCCAGAATAGAAGTAACTCAAGACAGCAAACTTCTCAGCCAGATGTGAGAAGGCTGTCTGAAAGTATCACAAAGACAGAATATAATAAACCGTAAACATGAAGATTAATCAAAACAAGACATTAAATTACATTACAAGACACCCCAATAGCAACGATATATGCAGGACATATGAAACCATATGACATTAATCCCATATGAGCTTAATATGACCCACATGCATGTGGTAGGACAAATGAAGCCAGTATTGGAACACAGTCACATGGCTCTGAATGCCCTATACATGACACAGCTGTTGTGTAAATAACATCAGAAGAGATCCTTTGCCAAAATGTATACACATGTACAAGGCATAGTGACAGATTGAATGGCATAGTTAGTCACAGTCAAGCAACATGGTGGTATACTGCTAAAGTCTTGGCCTTTTATCCCAGCATCCAGAGTTCAAATTCCAGTGCTACAACAATACGGTAGTTCTCAGAGGAAGGACTTGGACAAAAGCATCAGGTTGACAATGGCTGCCTATTACACAGTGCAACTCACATGTTTTTTAGATTTCCACAACAGAAGCCTTGGTCAGTGGAAAATATTATAACAACACAGATAAGTAAATTATACAGAAACCCAGTTTTGCATATTCTTACGTAAAGTTTGTTTGAGTCGCCGATCGGGCCGACGTACATAAAGAAGACACTGTTGGCATGCTCTTTCAGCGCATCAGTGAGCTTTCCACTGCTGGCCAAAGGACGTACCTGTGGACTGAGAATCAAACACAAATCAGAAGCCAAAAAGTGAAAATGAGGGAACGTTGCACATGGAGAGCAAGTAGGGGACAACGATACAACGAAAATCTTTTCAGACGAAAAATGGCACTAAATAGTTTTGTTCACTTTTGCCAAATGATTTCACTTGCACTCACAATACGCAACTCGAGATAAAGCCGCTGTAAGATTTTAAAAGGGTGATATATATATATATATACATGTACAGATAAATATTAAGGTCAGGTAAGACAAAGGCAAAAGGCAAGGTAATTTACACTGGGGCAGAGGAAATCTTATCACTCCGTTGCAAGGTAAAGCACAGTGTATGCTACGGTAAGGTATTTTACTTTGCAGAATTTATCAGAAAGCAGAAGTAAAAGGCCAAGGCTTGAGGATATTCCACTAGATGTAGAGATTATTCTATTCCCTAATAATGAATGTTTACAGAAAGAAACGACACCTACCCGTACGCTCTCTTGGCAAACTCCACAATGTTTTCCTTGCTCCTCTCGCCATTGTGTGTAAAAACTCGGTCGCCTTGAATGCTAAAAGGAAAGAACAAAGTCATCTGCCATTATTCATTGCTAAAACAAAATTCTGCAACATTATTATAATTTGATCCTTATTTAATACCAAGCTTAATTATTATTAATCCAGGTTTTCTGTTATCTTTTCTGTCTGGTTCAGTTTATCAAAGTGCAAGACACTTAAAATTCCTTTCTGACCAATAAAAGATGCTTAATTTTCCTTTTTAAATGTTAAAATGACTCAAGTTATTACTGCAAATGAAAAAATGCTAAGTTAAAATTTTAGAAGCACAGGAACAAATTTGTTAAGAAAACTTGCAATGTCTGAACCCTAGGATCACAATCTTGCATTATATAGCATTGCTTCAAACTCCTCTAAGGCACTGCACTCTTTCTGCACATAGATATGTAGAATACAGAGTAGCTCTTATTACAAAGAACTACCTTGTAGTCAACAGACTTCAAGATGGGGAAAATGAGATATAGATGTTAACTGAGGCTATGACAAGGCTTGAGCACCTCTGAGAAGACATCTTGAAGTGCACAATACAAATGCTCTGAACGAGTGAATGGATGAAAGAATGAACAAAAGTTGCCATGTTTAGTTTCTGTTACCCAGAGAAGCAAGCATGTCGCAGATACTCACAATTTGATGCTTGGATAACCTCTCACTTCATATTCGGACGCAAGTCTCGTGTACTTTGTGGCATCAACTTTGGCAACAGCGATCGGTGTGTTCTTCAGTTCCAGATAAACCTGGTGATAGACAGGTTCTAATTTGCGACAGTGCCCACACCATGGAGCGTAAAACTGTCGAAGACACAAACAACATTAAAAAACTACTAATTATTATCATTATTATTATTATTATTTCTACATATATTAAAGCACCACTATCTAATGACAAAGCATCAGCATGTGCGCTAAGCAACTGTGAGTGAAGGACTTGCTCAAGGTCCTATGCAGTAACCATCTCATTTAATTATGTTAATGTGTAAAAACATGCCTCTAACAACTAAGCAGAACTGTAAACCATAAAAATAAATTAGATGAAAACACAAAACCTGGAGTACATGTCTCAGAAAAACTGAGTCTAATTCGGGACAATTCAGATAAAACTGTGTGTAGCTGAGGTAAGTTACACTTGAAGAAGTCGTGTGTTTTATTTGACCTTTCGGGACAGTGGCCCATGTGCATGGAACAGCCTTTCGGCATCTATTCAGGAGGCCAAAACTATTAACATTTTCAAAAAAAATTGAAATACTATCTATTATGTAACTGTTAGTACTTGAGCCGACCGCTGACACTGTAAAGCCTGTTAGAAGTAGATTGCAACTGACGATGCTGTATAAATCGGCATCATTACATTTCTTAAATCAGTTGAAATTTGTGGATCATTTTGGAAATAATTAATTAACCATAGGAAATGCAGAAATTGGGTTTGCAGACTATTGATCTTGTGCTGTTCAACAATCAACTTATCCCAACTAACCTCTAACAGCCATGCACGATTCTGTTTCTTTTCCAGGAAGCTAAAACAGATAATGTTAAGTATTTTAAATAAAAGCAAACTGTACTCTGCCAGGAAGTTAAAAGTATTCCAAGAGATAAAACTAATAAAAGATGATTAACCACGACAAGAAGTCAGTAACAATGAGACTGGAGAGGATGATAAGGGTTTTAAACTTGATGACAGAAGTTATAACTTCAACAAAATTGCTTACGATAACACGCTTTAAACATCATGACTAATAATACGATGAAAATTACAAATACCAATGTGTAATGGAAAAGGAAAACTAATTAACTAATTTAATAACTAACTAAAACTAATTTAATAAATTATTGTAATACATCAGCAGTAGATTTAAACAGTTTTCCAGCGTTACCTATCATCAACTTCCAGAACTTGGCACGATATGCAAACGATCACAGTAGCTACACAAAAATTTATGAAAAAAATATTATTATCTCTGGATTTATTAAGAGCCACTATCTAATGACTAGCATCAATTGATGGCACTGATCAATTGTGAGTGAAAGACTTGCTCAAGCTCCCTACACAGTAACCATCTCAGGGAAGGCTCAAGCCTGTACTATGCGTTGCAACCCACACACTACCCAATTGGCCACCGTGGCCCCAAATCAGCTTAGTTGACCTGGTCAACTGCATTAAGTCAGTTCAGATTTACTCTCTGATCAAAACTGGTAACCAGTTTTGCTACAGTCAAACTGCAACAGAAACGTAGGAAACTACCGGTAGCAACAATGCAAAGAAAAATACAAAGTCAAGCAATCTCTACTAATACCTCTTTTGCTCGTAATACTATTAAATGCAGTCTACTACACATTATTTGGTCTAAGCGTGTGAAATATCACGGGACTTCGTCAAGCAACATATACTTATACAACACTATTAGTAAAAATGTAGTCAACTTTAGACAGTTAGGTCTAAGGTTTTTGCGCTCTTGAAAAGCCCTTAGGCGCACAAATAAACACTCTCAGAAGAATATCGAAGCCGGACAATTCCTAGAGTTTCGTTAGCACTCTCGGGTTTTACATACACCAGCGTCCGCTACCATTCCTCCATGCAATGCGTCAAACAGAGCATGATACGCGATTAGAAAATGTTAGCAATTTAGTCATAACCTGCATTTTAAAAATCTCACCAAAGAGGCCAAAACAACAAACTAAATGCCTCACTTCCATCTTCGAGATCAAATATTTTACAAAACTCCCCGTAAATAAATATTATCTAGCACCTCGTATCAGGCTAAATATTTTAACAGACTTTAAACGTCGGCCATATTAAGCAGCCATGTTGTTTCCAAGCCGGTTGGCAAGAAACTGGTCCCATCTGCTCCTAGCATCAGTGGCGTATTTAGGGATTAATGGAACAAGGGTGTCAATTTAACAGGTTGCTTTGAGATTGACAGGCTGACAGATATGTAGTTCCAGGAACTGTCGCCATCCGCCGCCAATAGGCCCTCTGTTAAGAACCAGTTGCTAGGCTATCGACTGCTAGCAACTTCGTTCATTTAATAGTTTGCTTATTGTTTCGTAATCGTAATCGTAAACTCGAGATTTCTACTGCGACCAACGAAGCTAGGTCGCGGGAACCAACTTATCACAGGCGCTCAGTCAAAGCAAAGTCGTTAGGAAGTTAAGGTCAGATTCAAGTCTAGGTCAAGATCTAAGGTCCAAGCAGGCAGACAGTCAGACGGCTACGGTGAATAGGATTTCTGGAAGAGGAGTGTTCTAGCTTTGAGTGATAGGCCTACAGCAGCTATTTTTAAATGCAATTTTACCTTAACTTTTTGACAGCATTTTATCGTGTTATGCTGTGTTCTTAATATAAGTTTGATTCGATTTACTGTAACGTAATGATGGTTGGGTAAATTTCATTTAGTGGTTAACCATTTGATTAACTTAATTCACAACCGCGTGATTTTTAAATTATTATTAATTAGAAAATTCTAGAGCGCCGGTGTCTAAAGCTCAATGCATCAACCGACGGCGCATCAAGTTTAATCCGCATTCAGGTCAATATCCAGAAGATCAGTCTACGAAGACAGAGAGGCAGCCTACGGCGGATAAGACAACTGAAAAAGGTAAGTCTTAAGTCGAGACCGAAATGAAATGATTTATAGACAAATCAAGAGGTTCAGTGAAATATGACCTTGTTTTTGCTGAGCAGGTTAGCCATGCATATCTCTAGGGCTGCCAACTTTTGATTCTGCCATTCCTGGACGCCCGCATAGTCACTCGATATGCCAGTACCAATTTACCCTGTCCACATCACTGCACGTAGGCCTAGCGAATGTTGCGTCAGCCTAATGTAGGATCTACTGCAAATAGTCGTTAAAAATTACAGTCAACTGATTTGACTCAAATCATCATGAGAGAGGTGGCCTGTATATATAAAATATGAACCAACTTCAAGAGCAAAACGTTTATTAAACTCCTCATCTGTCCTAACACTTCTTCGCCCTCCCGTCACCTCATCCTTAAAATTTGGAAATCGCCCCATAGCCATAGCTGCCCCACCCCTTTGGAATAAACTCCCGCCAGAATTGCGACAGTTGTCTGGTCAATCATACGAACTCACCAACATTTCACCTCTTTCAGTTTCTGCGCAGATCTTTCACTCAAGACTGAAAACACTTCTTTTCCAGAAATCTTATCCTGATTCTTCCTCTTTCCCTTATCTCTCTTCTCGCTTCAATTTCAAACAGCGTCCACCGTAGCCGTCCGACTGTCTGAGTGCCTGACTCCTGGATCTTGACCCTTTTGCCTATCGATTTTGTTTTGACTGAGCGCCTGTGAATAAGCTGGTTCCCGCGACTTAGCTTTCGTTGAGCGCTGTAGAAATCTCGAGATTACGATTACGATTACGATCCAGTAGCCTATCAGACTAACGGCGGGTTAAATAATTCACTTAAAACTATATGCCTAATTAGATTCACGCTACACACGGAAACACTTGAACACTGTTGTTGCTGTGCCATGATTCCATAGAGGATAGACTATAACCTAACTACTTTCTATTCTATGGTCAATGTAAAACTTATTAACGGCCGGCTGTTCGAATTGAGTGTGGGAAAACAAGAACATTTTGTGAAGTGGATATTTACACCAAGTTCTGGGACAATTTGGGATCATTCCGGGACACGGGACGCACAGGGACGATTCCGGCACTGTCCAGGAGAATCCGGGACGGTTGGCAGCCCTACATATCTGTGTCAAAGAAACAAACAAGATTAGGGATGGTTTTTCTTATATGCTGTAATTTATCTTAAGTTTACATTAACATTTAATGGTCTTCATACTTTTAACTTTTCAGTAGACCTATGTACAACCTGCGGTCAAACGCACTACATCATTAGATAACTACTAGACATAGCCGATTACCTAAAGTCAATAGCTAGACGGTAAACCACTCGACAAGTCTAAGCTACCTAATTAATTGATAAGCAAACGACTTTGTCGATTAAGCCTTTAAGTCAGTTGACAACAGTACTCATAAAGTTAATCTGCAATTCCTTAGCGACTGACCCCAAGGACTATTGACAGGATGGATGAGTTCATTATTGGAACCCATGGTCCAGTGTTCAAAAATAAAAATTTATAAAATCGAATGTTTTATTACGTAGTTATTAAAATATAATCTTGTATTGCTTTTGAAAATCCAGCAGGTCATATAGCAACAAATTGCACTGCAGAAAAAACTTCGTTTTGGATGACATACACATTTAATTAGGCCTGTTCAGGCTCTACAGCGCTGCGGGGGTAAATGTGGGGATGTGGGTAATTCAGTGTAGGGCTTTAGTCAACAAACAAACTAGGCCAATGCATTCTTATAGGTCTATTCTTAAGCGCCAAATTAAAGGCGACTGTTCAGATGAAAAGCCTGCGGGAAGTTCTTAATAGCAGGTTTTGATTTTGGGTCCGTGTGTATAACACATAATACACTATTATATTTATATAGGACCTATGTATATAATATACCTATATAGCGAAAAAAATTAAAATATTGAAACTAGCGGTTCAGGATAAAAGTAGGTCCTACATACCGTGATAGAAGGACATTATTCCGTAACTAACTGGGTGCACGATTTGTCGAAAAGTCGTCCTCAAAAACCCAAGTAAATCTTTAAACTGGTTGTTGGGGATCCGACGGGGTATGAAGGGCGTGAAATTAAATTCCCTATCTCGCTAACAAATGCAATAACTGATGCTAAGTTTAGGCCAGTGACGATGGAAAGCTCGCATTCGGTATTTTTAAAAGGCTTATATAAAAGTCTAAGGTGCTCTCAGCTTTGTCGATAACCGCCATAATTCAGCCACTCGATCAGAATTCGCCTACGTTCACGAAGAATGTAGCATTAACTGCTTGACTTTATACGTTAGAATCGTAATCGTAATTCCGATATTTCTAAAGCGCCCAACGAAAGCCGCGCCGCGGGGATTAGCTCATTCACAGGCGCTCAGTCCAAAAAAATCGATAGGCAAAAGGGTTCGGTTCCAGGTCAAGATCCAAAGGTCAGGCCGAGAGACAGCGTGGCAGCTATGGGTGATGGTGTTTGGGGTTGGAGAGGAGAGAGAGAGATAAGAGGAAGAAGGGGTATCAGGATACGATCTGTGAAAGAGGAATGTTTTGAATTTTGAGTGAAAGGCCGAAGCAGAAACACTATCACTAACAGCGACATCCGTTGGGCCAACCTTGGGCCCACAGCTGGGCACCAGTTGCCACCAGCGGCGCAGCGCTATGGGCCAAATGAACGTGGATGCCTGGGAAACATCCCAGTCGCTAAGAAACTCTGTTTAACCTTTTTACCTTTTAAAAAACGCTATGCGACTAATGATGGGGCACATTCAAATAACGACTCAAGACATCTTTTTAAGATATCTTATGACTGTAGGTGATTTTTGAACTCATGTACAGCTCCCTTTTCATCGGCCTCGGCTGTGCTATGGTGTTATATAAATTGTCCTATTATTATTATTATTATTATTATTATTATTATTATTATTATTATTATTATAACATGTCCACTATCCCAAATACGTCTGTGCATGTGACCCTATTCCTTTAACTTCAACACTGGTAGTAACTAGGCCCCTATTAACTACTCATCGTAGTCTTTCAAATCAATAATGCTAGTTGTGTTTCCGATATTTAGACCTACTTCCTTTGAAATTCTTTCCAACCATCGTTTACAATGCTCAGAATACCCTATAATTCACCAGTCGATACAACACTAGCACATAATCATTGACACAAAACTCAAAATTGTCGCAATTCGGTCCCGCACACCAATACAGCCTTAGAACACAATAATCGAATAAATCTAGTAGGCATAAATAGTCATTCCTAAATGTCAAGTTGAAACTCAAACACTGAAGCATTATTCTGGTCTTGCAGACGAACTAGAACTACCTCATGTATGCATGATTTCTTAAACGGAATCTCGGCAGCGCGTTTAAGCAAAGCGACTCCCGACAACAGTTCCAGTCACAACAGCAACGCGTGTGGCATCCTGTTTCCCGTCCAAGTTGTCCTCCCTTCTATGGTCACAGCTGAACATCTGGCGAAAGTACTTCCTGATCGGATCCAGTTGGGCTGCGTAGATGAACGGGTTGAGGCAGACTGTGAGGATGGCCATGAAAACGGTGACATAGCGGACGTTTGTCTCGAGTTCCTTGAGGACGCCGATGTTGTAGAGGAAGAAGAAGGTTCGGCTGGGAAACCAGCAGACCACGAAACAGATGGAGACGATGAGGAAGGTCTTGATGACGTTCATCTGGACCCGAATGGCATTCTGCTGAACGGCAGTCTTCATCATGTTGTTGAAGTTCATTACTGAGACATTTCAATAGAACATGCGTCATAAGTCTGCCCAATGAGGGTCGACGCGAATTCTTATTATTTGAAGCTCACCAAGTACAATATCGATCATAGGTGTATCGATTTGTTGAATAACTGTCCTCAAACATCCAGCGCACCCAATTATCTATACATCGAGTGGTGGGGATCGAAGGGCGGGACTTCCAATTTTCTTATCTTTCCCACTGACTGCAATAACTTATGTTAAGTTTAGGCCAACGACGATGGAAAGCTCTTTTCGGTGCTTTAAAAGGCATAATAGCGTCTACCCGATATCATCTTGAAACTCAATAAAAGGCATACAGTTCAATACAATATGTTTAATGTATTTTGCTAAACGGCCGTCTGTATCATGTCATCGCAGTTCACTAGATAAAATACAATATCCTGTAACAGGACCATGCATAACAGGTTTACACATGTAGAGCCTACGATTCCTCGCTCAGCCGATGGACACATGGCGTGTCAACAAATGTCTTACTCACTTACTTACGATAAATCTTGACGTTGAAGTTAAGTGAGGGATTTAATAAGCTACATTTGAATGCAATATGTACAAAGCGAATCGATGATTTTCAGTTAGGTGCGACGTAACTGAGGGCATGGGCATAATATTTAAAACAGATATATTGAAATATTATTCTACCTGCCAGGGATTTTAAACACCTGACCCTGGGTGTATGTGAAATAAAGATTATTAAACGGCTAGACTAAATCCTTAACTAGAATTGCTTCGCGCTATCGACTGAATGCGACGAGTTCTAGACATCGATAATGCTTGTCATAAGACCTGCCTCTGACAGCCACGTAAGTGGGTCTACAAATCCACATTGGACCCACAACTGGCCATTACGGCCCACTTATTACCTACCAGCCTAATGATGCACGTCAGCTTTGAGTCGAATGAACGCAACTGTCTGCGGTTGCTCAGTATATATCTGACGGATAATAATAATAATAATAATAATAATAATAATAATAATAATAATAATAATAATAGGAATAATAATAATAACAATAATAATAATGATAATAAAAAATAATAAGAATAACAACAACAATAATAATAATAATAATAATATGATGATGATGAATTATAGAGCGCCTTAGTGCGGCCGAAGTCAAATAATGACGCTACAAGTGTTCGGAAATACCTGCGATCTTTGCTCTTTTCCTACAGACATGTAGCATCCTTGCGTAGCAGTAGACAAGGATGGCTAACGGAATGACGAAGAATCCGACCATAGACCAGACGGCGAACCCAGTGCGGTGGCTCTTAGTCGGAAACAGGCTGGTGACCTTGCACCGCCGATCTTCCACATGCGACGTCAGTGCCGCGATGACGAAGTTTCCCAACGCAGGGACATCGATCCAGGCCAGGACGACGGCCAAGCCGTACATCCAGCGCCGGAAGTGCTTCCGGTGGAACACTGGATGCACGATCTTCGTGTACCTCTCCAGAGACAGCAACAGCAGATTGGCCGTCGACGAGTTGAGCGACGTATAGAGCAGAGCTTCGCTGCCCAGAGTCTTGCAGACGACAGTACCTAGATATCCCGCGTCGAATTCGAAGTCTGGGATCTTGATGGCGTACGTGACGACGAGTATGAAGCCACAGAAAAGGTCGAGGACCATTTGATTTAGGATCGGAATCGTGGCGTCATTTTTGGACCGTGACCGGATGAGGGCAAACAACATCAACCCGTTAGCAAGCCCACCCACCACCCCAGTCACAATCACCAAAGTCTCGAAACTCTTATACATAATTCTTATACGCTCTGCAGTCTAAGGGGTTCTGGCAAAATGAAAGGGTCTTTGAGGACCACCCGGGGTAAGATGTTGAATTTTGTAATAACCGAACCTCCAGCTGACATTTTAGTTCTGTATTCAGCTGAAGTAACGACTAGAATTGAAAGTCCTGCAGTGCGTTTGAGAAGTCCGTAAAGGCGCTATATTAAGTACCTTAACTCGTACTTGCAAATAATGAATGGTTGTGATGATGATGGCTTTTACATGTATGACGATGACGACGATTGCGGCGATAATGACGAAGGTTGATGATAGCTGGTGGTGGTGGTGTTGATGATGATGATGCTGCTGATGATGATGCTGTTGCTGCTGCTGCTGATGATGATGAACGATATTTACAAACTACCCCAAGTGTGAATCCAGATAATACCGCTGTCACAAGAAAATTTGGGTAGTTATTGGCTTTAGTACTAATAACCTGTGTGGAGTATTGTAGCAGTCCGTAATGCATCTGATGGAAAATCGGTTACCTATTAACTAGCCGAAAATCGCTTGGGTGCCTGTAGGCCGTTACCATCCCACAAATGAGCCATGCAACTTGCGAGATGAGCACCTTGACATTTTTGGCCAAAATGTTTCTCCAACGGTGGTACTCTTCGACCTAGATCTCGTGCTAGGCAGCTCTTCTCATGGGTTTTCTTCAGGATGCGAAATACAGTTACGATTACAGTTATCATAAATACATAGATTCGCCTTGTTTCGCTCTACATATCAAGGCCAGACTCATTGAACCAGACATCAATCCGTAGGCAAAAATCAGCTGGAACTGGTGGCGTGTTCGACAGCCGTGTCCGATTAAGTTCTCTTCCGGCACCACTGTTCGGTTCAGAAATCGTGCCAACACAGGTTCGTTTCATACCTGACTTCCAATTTATACAAGTTCATATGCGAACGCGAATAATGTGCTTGCATGCACATTTAGCTGCGGAACGTGTAGGCCTACTATTCTGACTGCGTTCAGTGGAGATCAACTGTCTAGGGTTTCAACCTGTCAAGGGTTTCTCGAGAGCCTAGGTACGCGACGCGTCCATCACGATGGTCTAATTGTAACACAGTTGCACACCGTTTGTCGTTGATGGCAAGTGCTTCCTTCATTAAGTTGCGAGTGATGTTCGGTTCCGTTGCGTCGCTGTCTCTTTTGAATTTCTGTGCAACGCTGGTTTATTGAGTGTCTTTTTCACAGGTTGATTACACCATTACGCCCCACTTCAACGGTTTCAACTTCCTAAAGGCTGTCAGCAATGTTCTACGCTTACTGACCACGGTTCGTCACCTATCAAATTAACGGTTAGTTAGGGCTATGTATGTATTCATGCATGTATGTATGTATGTATGTATGCATGCATGCATGTATGGATGGATGTATGTATTTGTGATATGGCGGCTTCTTGACCGTCTTAATTATTTGATTAATTAAGTAATGTCGTGCTGGATTATATTTTAATGCTTGGGCGTATGGATGAGTGTGTAGCATTTTGGTCTTTTGATAATCATGCTCTCTTTCAGTCATAATTCATTTAATGTCAGTCACTGATAGCTTAACTACACAACTATAATGTCAGTCCTATTGTAACTTCCTTTTATGCCTGTATCGAATTAATTTATACTAGGTATCAGTGGGCTTTTGGCTATTTCCCCCTTTTGTTTAGTCACACAATACTTGCAGTTCAGAAGATTGGTTGATATGAAAACTCTCCTACATTTCAGCGTGCATTTTAAAAAGATCACCAAAGAGGCCAAAACAACAGACTCAGTTCCGTCTCAGTTCCGTCTTCGAGATCAAATATTTTACAAAACTCTCCGCAAATAAATATTGTCTACCACCTCGTATCGGGCTAAATATTTTAACAGACTTTAAACGTCGGCCATATTGAGTAGCCATGTTGTTTCCAAGTCGGTTGGCAAGAAACTGGACCCATCTGCTCCCAGCATCAGTGGCCTATTTAAGAATTAATGCAACAAGGGGACATGGCAAGTACCATTTTAACAGGTTGCTTTGGGATTGACAGGCTGACAGCTAGGTAGTTCCAGGAACTATCGGCTTCCGCCGCCAAAAGCACTCAAGTCATAACCCATCGCTCTACTATCGACTGCTAGCAACTTGGTTCATTTAATACTTTGCTTATTGCTTTGTAATCATAATCGTAAACTCCAGATTTCTACAGCGCCCAACGAAAGCTAGGTCACATGAAACAACTTATTCACAGGCGCTCAGTCAAAACAAAATTGTTAGGCAGTTAAGGTCAGATTCAAATCCAGGTCAAGATCTAAGGTACAAACAGGCAGACAGTCAGACGGCTACGGTGAATAGGATATGTGGAAGAGTAGTGTTTTTAGCTTTGAAAGACACAGCAGCTGTTTTGAAATGCAATTTTACCTTAACTTTTTGACAGCATTTGTCGCATCGTGCTGTGTTCTTAATATAAGTTTGATTTGATTTGGCTGTAACGTAATGATGGTTGGGTAATTTTTACTTAGTGATTATCTGATTAGTGATTAATAATATCAATTTACAAGCGCTTGATTTTTTATTACTATTAATTAGAAACTTCTAGGGCGCCGGTGTCTAATGCACTATGCTTCAACCGATGGCACGTCAAATTTAAGCCGCATTCAGGTCAATATTCAGATGATCAGAACAGTAAGACAGAGAGGCAGCCTACGACAGATAGACCAACTGAAAAAGGTAGGCCTTAAGTCGAGAACGGAATGAAATGAAATGACATGATTTGTAAGACAAACCAAGAGGTGCAGCGAAACATGACCTTGTTTTTTGTAAGTAGATTAACCATGCATATCTCCGTCAAAGAAACAAACAAGATTATGGATGGTTTTTCTTATATGCTGTAGTTTATCTTAAGTTTACATTAACATTTAACAGTCTTTTTAAGACCTTTAATTTTTCAGTACACCTACAGTATGGGGTCAAACGCATTACATTATTAGGTAACTACTAGACATAGCGGATTACCTAAAGTCGATAACTAGACGGTAAGCTAGTCGACAAGTCTAAGCGACTTAATTCATTGATGAGCATATGACCTAGTCGATTAAGCCATTAAGTCATTCGACAACTCATAAAGTTAATCTGCAATTCCTTAGCGACTGACCCCAAGGACTAATGACAGGATGGATGAGTTCTTTATTGGAACCCATGGTTCAGTATTCAAAAATAAAAATTTATGAAATCGAATGTTTTATTACTCAGATATTAAAATAAAACCTTGTATTGCTTTTGAAAATCAACCTATAGCCTCAAGTTGCACTGCAGAAATATACCACATTTTGGACGACCTACACATTTATTTAGGCCTCTTCAGGCTCTTTAGCGTTGGGGGGTAAATGTGGCGATGACAGCGTCCGGCTATTGGGTAACTCAATGTAGGGCTGTAGTCAACAAAGAAACTAGGCCAATGCATTCGTATAGGCATATTCTTAAGCGCCAAATTAAAAGCGACTGTTCAGATGAAAAGCCTGGGGAAGTTCATAAAAGCAGGTTTTGATTTTGGGTCCGTGTGTATAATGTATAATACACTATTTATTACACTTATATAGGACCTATGTATATAATATACATATATAGCGAAAAAAGATTAAAATATTGAAACTAACGTTTCAGGATAAAAGTAGGTCCTACTTACCGTGAGAGAAGAACACAATTCCGTAACTAACTGGGTGCACGATTTGTCGAATAGTAATCCTCAAAAACCTCAGTAATCTTTAAAGTGGGTGGTGGGGATCCGACGGGGTATGAAGGGCGCGAAGTTACATTCCCTATCTCGCTAACAAACGCAATAACTGATGCTAAGTTTAGCCCAGTGACGATGGAAAGCTCGTATTCGGTATTTTAAAAGGCTTACATAAAAGTCTAAGGTGCTCTCAGCTTTGACGATAACCGCCATAATTCAGCCACTCGACCAGGATTCGCCTACGTTCACAAAGAATGTAGCATTTACTGCTTGACTTTATTCGTTAGAATCGTAATCGTAATTCCGCTATTTCTAAAGCGTCCAACGAAAGCCACGCCGCGGGGACCAGCTCATTCACAGGCGCTCAGTCAAAACAATATCGATACGAAAGGGTTCGGTTCCAGGTCAAAATCCAAAAGTCAGGTCGAGAAACAGCGTGGCAGCTACGGGGGTGGTGGTGTTTGGGGTTGGGGAGGAGAGAGAGATAAGAGGAAGAAGGGGTATCAGGATACGATCTGTGAAAGACGAATGTTTTGAATTTTGAGTGAAAGGCCGAAGCAGAAACACTATCACTAACAGCGAGGTTCGTATGGCCAACATTGGGCCTACAGCTGGGCACCAGTTGCTACCAGCGGCGCAAGGCTATCGGCCAAATGAACGTGGATGCCTGGGAAACATCCCAATCGCTGAGAAACTCTGCTTAACCTTTTTACCTTTTAAAAAAAACGCCATGTGACTAATGCCCCATCCCTGGACCCATTCAAATCACGACTCAAGAAACATCTTTTTAAGATATCTTATGAACTCATGTACAGCTCCTTTTTATTCGGCCTCGGCTGTGCTACGGTGCTATACAATTGTCATTATTATTATTATTATTAATTATTATTATTAATATTAATATTATTAGCATTATAATTATTTTTATTTTTATTTTTTTATTGTTACAGTTATTATAATAAAATGTCCACCATGCCAAATACGGTCTGTGCATGTGACCCTATTCCTTTGACTTCAACACTGGTAGTAATTACTAACTGCTCATAGTGGCCTTTCAAATCAATAATGCTGGTTGTGTTTCCGATATTTAGACCTACTTCCTTTGAAATTCTTTCCAACCATCGTTTACAATGCTCAGAATACCCCATAATTCACCAGTCGGCACAACACTAGCACAGAATAAATGACACAAAATTCAAACTGTCGCAATTCGAAGTCCCGCACACCAATACAGCCTTAGAACACAATAATCGAATAAATCTAGTAGGCATAAATAGTCATTCCTAAATGTCAAGTTGAAACTCAAACACTGAAGCATTATTCTGGTCTTGCAGACGAACTAGAACTACCTCATGCATGCATGATTTCTTAAACGGAACCTCGGCAGCGCGTTTAAGCAAAGCGACTCCCGACAACAGTTCCAGTCACAACAGCAACGCGTGTGGCATCCTGTTTACCGTCCAAGTTGTCCTCCCTTCTATGGTCACAGCTGAACATCTGGCGAAAGTACTTTCTGATCGGATCCAGTTGGGCTGCGTAGATGAACGGGTTAAGGCAGACTGTGAGGATGGCCATGAAAACGGTGACATAGCGGGCGTTTGTCTGGAGTTCCTTGAGGACGCCGACGTTGTAGAGGAAGAAGAAGGTTCGGTTGGGAAACCAGCAGACCACGAAACAGATGGAGACGATGAGGAAGGTCTTGATGACGTTCATCTGGACCCGAATGGCATTTTGCTGAACGGAAGTCTTCATCATGTTGTTGAAGTTCATTACTGAGACATTTCAATAGAACATGCGTCATAAGTCTACACAATGAGGGTCGACGCGAATTCTTATTATTTGAAGCTCACCAAGTACAATATCGATCATAGGTGTATCGATTTGTTGAATAACTGTCCTCGAAGATCCAGCGCACCCAATTATCTATACACCGAGTGGTGGGGATCGAAGGGCGGGAATTCCAATTATCTTATCTTTCCCACTGACTGCAATAACTTATGTTAAGTTTAGGCCAACGACGATGGAAAGTTCTTTTCGGTGCTTTAAAAGGCATAATAGCGTCTACCCGATATCATCTTGAAACTCAATAAAAGGCATACAGCTCAATACAATATGTTTAATGTATTTTGCTAAACTCCCGTCTGTATCATGTCATCGCAGGTCACTAGATAAAATACAATATCCTGTAACAGGACCATGCATAACAGGTTTACACATGTAGAGCCTACGATTCCTCGCTCAGCCGATGGACACATGGCGTGTCAACAAATGTCTTACTTACTTACTTACGATAAATCTTGACGTTGAAGTTAAGTGAGGGATTTAATAAGCTACATTTGAATGCAATATGTACAAAGCGAATCGATGATTTTCAGTTAGGTGCGAAGTAACTGAGGGCATGAGCATAATATTTAAAACAGATATATTGAAATATTTTTCTACCTGACAGGGATTTAAAACACCTGACCATGGGTGTATGTGAAATAACAGGTTATTAAACGGCTGGACTAAATCCTTAACTCGAATTGCTTCGCGCTATCGACTGAATGCGACGAGTTCTAGACATCGATAATGCTTGTCATAAGACCTGCCTCTGACAACCACGTAAGTGGATCCTCAAATCCACATTGGACCCACAACTGGCCATTACGGCCCACTTATTACCTACCAGCCTAATGATGCACGTCAGCTTTGAGTCGAATGAACGCAACTGTCTGCGGTTGCTCAATATAGTACGTCTGACGGATAATTCAAAAAAATAATACTAACTACATTAATAATATTAAAAATAATAATAATAACAACAAGAAAACAACGACAATAGCAATATTAATAATATGATGTCGATGACGACGACGACGATGATTATGATGATTTATAGAGCGCCTTAGTGCGGCCGAAGTCAAAAAAAGACGCTACAAGTGTTCGGAAATACCTGCGATCTTTGCTCTTTTCCTACAGACATGTAGCATCCTTGCGTAGCAGTAGACAAGGATGGCTAACGGAATGACGAAGAATCCGACCATAGACCAGACGACGAATCCAGTGCGGTGGCTCTTAGTCGGGAACAGGCTGGTGACCTTGCACCGCCGATCTTCCACATGCGACGTCAGTGCCGCGATGACGACGTTTCCCAAAGCAGGGACATCGATCCAGGCCAGGACGACGGCCAGACCGTACATCCAGCGCCGGAAATGCTTCCGGTGGAACACTGGATGCACGATCTTCGTGTATCTCTCCAGAGACAGCAACAGCAGATTGGCTGTCGACGAGTTGAGCGACGACCAGAGCAGAGCTTCGTTGCCCAGAGTCTTGCAGACGACAGTACCTAGATATCCCGCGTCGAATTCGAAGTCTCTGATCTTGATGGCGTACGTGACGACGAGTATGAAGCCACAGAAAAGGTCAAGGACCATCTGATTTAGGATCGGAATCGTGGCGTCATTTTTGGACCGTGACCGGATGAGGGCAAACAACATCAACCCGTTGGCAAGCCCACCCACCACCCCAGTCACAATCACCAAAGTCTCGAAACTCTTATACATAATTCTTATACGCTCTGCAGTCTAAGAGGTTCTGGCAAAATGAAAGGGTCTTTGAGGACCACCCGTGGTAAGATGTTGAATTTTGTAATAACTCAACCTCCAGCTGACATTTTAGTCCTGTATTCAGCTGAAGTAACGACTAAAATTGAAAGTCCTGCAGTGCGTTTGAGAAGTCCGTAAAGGCGCTATATTAAGTACCTTAACTCGTACTTGCACATAATGAATGGTTGTGATGATGATGCTTTTACATGTATGACGATGACGACGATTGCGGCGATAATGACGAAGGTTGATGATGGCTGGTGGTGGTGGTGTTGCTGATGATGATGCTGCTGATGATGCTGTTGCTGCTGCTGCTGATGATGATGAACGATATTTACAAACTACCCCAAGTGTGAATCCAGATAATACCGCTGTCACAAGAAAATTTGGGTAGTTATTGGCTTTCGTACGAATAACCTGTGTGGGGTATTGCAGCAGTCCGTAATGCATCTGATGGAAAATCGGTTACCTATTAACTAGCCGAAAATCGCTTGGGTGCCTGTAGGCCGTTACCATCCCACAAATGAGCCATGCAACTTGCGAGATGAGCACCTTGACATTTTTGGCCAAAATTTTCTCCAACGGTGGTACTCTTCGACCTAGATCTTGTGCTAGGCAGCTCTTCTCATGGGTTTTCTTCAGGATGCGAAATACAGTTACGATTACAGTTATCATAAACACATACATTCGCCTTGTTTCGCTCTACATATAAAGGCCAGACTCATTCGACCAGACATCGATTCGTAGGCAAAATCAGCTGAAATTATTGGCGTGTTCGACAGCCGTGTCCGATTAAGTTCTCTTCCGGCACCACTGTTCGGTTCAGAAATCGTGCCAACACAGGTTCGTTTCATACCCGACTTCCAATTTATACAAGTTCATATGCGAACGCGAATAATGTGCTTGCATGCACATTTACCTGCGTCACGTGTAGACCTACTATTCCGATTGCGTTCAGTGGAGATCCACCGTCTTTATAGGGTTTCTCAAGAGTCTCGATACACGACGCGTCCATCACGATGGTCTAATTCTAACACAGTTGCACACTCTTTGTCGTCGATGCAAATGCTTTCTTCGTTAAGCTCTAGTCGCTGTGCCGTTGATGGCAAGTGCTTCCTTCATTAAGTTGCGCGTGATGTTTGGTTCCGTTGCGGCGCTGTCTCTTTTGAATTTCTGTGCAACGCTGGTTCATTGAGTGTCTTTTCACAGGTTGATTACACCATTACGCCCCACTTCAACGGTTTCAACTTCCTAAAGGCTGTCAACAATGTTCTACGCTTACTGGGCCATGATTCGTCACCTATCAAATTAATGGTTAGTTAGGGATATGTATGTATTCATGCATGTATGTAAGTATGTATGTCTGCATGCATGTATGGATGGATGTATGTATTTGTGATATGGCGGCTTCTTGACCGTCTTAATTATTTGATTAATTAAGTAATGTCGTGCTGGATTATATTTTAATGCTTGGGCGTATGGATGAGTGTGTAGCATTTTGGTCCTTTGATAATCATGCTTTCTTTCAGTCATAATTCATTTAATGTCAGTCACTGATAGCTTAACTACACAACTATAATGTCAGTCCTATTTTAACTACCTTTATACCTGTATCGAATTAATTTATACTAGGTATCAGTAGGCTTTTGGCTATTTCCCCTTTTGTTTAGTCACACAATACTTGCATTTCAGAAGATTGGTTGATATGAAAACTCTCCTACATTTCAGCGTGCATTTTAAAAAGATCACCAAAGAGGCCAAAACAACAGACTCAGTTCCGTCTCAGTTCCGTCTTCGAGATCAAATATTTTACAAAACTCTCCGCAAATAAATACTGTCTAGCACCTCGTATCAGGTAAATATTTTAACAGACTTTAAACGTCGGCCATATTGAGCAGCCATGTTGTTTCCAAGTCGGTTGGCAAGAAACTGGTCCCATCAGTGGCGTATTTAGGGATTAATGGAACAAGGGGGCCATTTTAGCAGGTTGCTTTGGGATTGACAGGCTGACAGCTAGGTAGTCCTAGGAACAGTCGGCATCCGCCGCCAACAGGCCCTCAAATCAGAACCCGTCGCTAAGCCATCGACTGCTAGCAACTTCGTTCTTTTAATAATTTGCTTATTGTTTTGTAATCGTAATCGTAAACTCCAGATTTCTACAGCGCCCAACGAAAGCTAGGTCACAGGAAACAACTTATTCACAGGCGCTCAGTCAAAACAAAATCGTTAGGCAGTTAAGGTCAGATTCAAATCCAGGTCAAGATCTAAGGTGCAAACAGGCAGACAGTCAGACGGCTACGGTGATTAGGATATGTGGAAGAGTAGTGTTTTTTACTTTGAAAGACACAGCAGCTGTTTCGAAATGCAATTTTACCTTAACTTTTTGACAGCATTTGTCGCATCATGCTGTGTTCATAATATGTTTGATTTGATTTGACTGTAACGTAATGATGGTTGGGTAATTTTTACTTAGTGATTATCTGATTAGTGATTAATAATATGAATTTACAACCGCCTGATTTTTATTATTATTAATTAGAAACTTCTAGGGCGCCGGTGTCTAATGCAATATGCTTCAACCGATGGCACGTCAAATTTAAGCCGCATTCAGGTCAATATTCAGATGATCAGAACAGTAAGACAGAGAGGCAGCCTTCGACGGATAAGCCAACTGAAAAAGGTAGGCCTTAAGTCGAGAACGTAATGAAATGAAATGACATGATTTGTAAGACAAACCAAGAGGTGCAGCGAAACATGACCTTGTTTTTTATAAGTAGATTAACCATGCATATCTCCGTCAAAGAAACAAACAAGATTATGGATGGTTTTTCTTATATGCTGTAGTTTATCTTAAGTTTACATTAACATTTAACAGTCTGTTTGACCTTTAATTTTTCAGTACACCTACAGTATGGGGTCAAACGCATTACATTATTAGGTAACTACTAGACATAGCGGATTACCTAAAGTCGATAACTAGACGGTAAGTTAGTCGACAAGTCTAAGCGACTTAATTCATTGATGAGCATATGACCTAGTCGATTAAGCCATTAAGTTATTCGACAACTCATAAAGTTAATCTGCATTTTCTTAGCGACTGACCCCAAGGACTAATGACAGGATGGATGAGTTCTTTATTGGAACCCATGGTCCAGTGTTGAAAAATAAAAATTTATAAAATCGAATGTTTTATTACTCAGATATTAAAATAAAATCTTGTATTGCTTTTGAAAAAACCACCTATAGCCACAAGTTGCACTGCAGAAAAAGCTACGTTTGGACGACCTACACATTTATTTAGGCCTATTCAGGCTCTACAGCGCTGCGGGGTAAATGTGGCGATGACAGCGTCCGGCTATTGGGTAACTTAAAGTAGGGCCTATGTCAAGAAACAACTAGGCCAATACATTCTTATAGGCCTATTCTTAAGCGCCAAATTAAAGGCGACTAATCAGATGTAAAGCCCGCGGGAAGTTATTAAAAGCGGGTTTTGATTTGGGTCTGTGTGTATAAATATATAATAAACAATCTATTTTTTTATATAGGGCCTATGTATGTAATATATATATATACCGTATTATCTTGGGTATAGTGTGCACTTGTGTATAATGCGCACCCCGAGTTGGAAAATTTATCTTAATGTAAAAATCTTAGTACCTATGTTTAATGCGCAGGGAGTGTCTGCTAGGCCCAGACTAAGTATGACTTACGCTCGACTAGCGTATTAGTTCGGTATGCACCACGCGGTCTTAGCGCGCTACGCTGGGACTGGCCCTAGTCTGCCCTGCAAACAGATGCAAGTGAACTAATCTGAGTTTAATGAAAAAAATGGCGGCTGTCATAATTCGCCGCATTCGACGAAGTTTTCAGCATCAAATAGTGTTTAGAGCCCGTCGAAATCCACTCTAATAGTTCTCGGACGATGAAATTTAATTTAGGCCTATATTCGTTTTCGGCGTCACAAATTGCTAATAATAAGTGACTAAATGGCTGCCGATGTCGAATTTGCTGCCAAGCCACGTTAGCGGCTTTTGTTTTCCGTGATGCATGTACGATATATTTAAAGCGAAATTTTATTGTAATTACTATTCAAAGAAATGACTACTTGTTTTGCTATTTACTAAACCTTTGTGTTGTATGACATTAAAGCAACATGTCCTGATAATATTGATATTTCTTACTTAAGCCATTGACATGTTGCTTTCATTAGTGCCGCGTGATCTGTGTTTTTCTAAAACGTCTAAGAACTTTTTTCCTATGTATAATGCGCACCTAGACTTTGAGCCGATTTTATTCGGAAAAAGGTGCGCACTATACGTGAGATTTTACGGTATATAACAAAAAGCTTAAAATATTGAAACTAACGGTTCAGTATAAAAGTAGGTCCTACATACCGTGAGAGGGCATAATTCCGTATATAACTGAGTGCACGATTTGTCGAATAGTTGTCCTCTTACGTCCAAAGTTTCCAGTGATCGTTAGAGCCTGTGGTGGAGATCGACGGAGTATGAAGAGCGCGAAGTTTAATTCCCTATCTTTCGCTAACAAATGCAATAACTGATGCTAAATTTAGGCCAGTGACGATGGAAAGCTCGTATTCGGTACTTTAAAAGGGACACATAAAAGTCTGTGGTGCTTTCAGCTTTGACGATAACCGCCATAATTCAGCCACTCGATGAAACTTCGCCTAAGTCCGCAAAGAATATTGCCTTTATTGCATGAATTTATACGTTAGAAATACTATAACTAACAGCGACGTCCGTGGGGCCAACCTTGGACCCACGGCTGGGAACCAGTTGCCACCAGCGGCGCAACTCTATGGATCTAATCAACATGGATGCCTGGAAAATACCCCAGGCGCCTAGAAACTCTGTTTGACATTTTTAACATTTGAAAAAACGGTATAAAATGTCCAACTTCTCAAATACGGTCTGTGCATGTGACCGTATTCCTTCGACTTCAAAACTGGTAGTAATTATTAACTGCTCATAGTACATGTAGTCTTTCAAATCAATAATACTCGTTGTGTTGCCGATATTTAGACCTACTTCCTTTGAAATTCTTTTCAATCATCGTTTAGAGTGCTCAGAATACCCCATAATTCTTAGTTCATAATTCATAATTCTAAGTCAGCACAACGTTAGCACAGAATAAATGGCACAAAATTCAAACTGTCGCAACTTGAAGTCCCGCACACCAATACAGCCTTAGAACACAATAATCGAGTTAATCTAGTAGGCATATATCGTTATTCCTAAATGTCAGGTTGAAACTCAAACACTGAAACATTATTTTGATCTTAAAGACGAACTAGAATTCATTCACGCATGCATGATTTCTTAAACGGAATCTCGGCATGCAGCGCGTTTAAGCAAAGCGACTCCCGACAACATTTCCAGTCACAACAGCAACGCGTGTGGCATCCTGTTTCCCGTCCAAGTTGTCCTCCCTTCGATGGTCACAGCTGAACATCTGGCGAGAGTACTTTCTGATCGGATCCAGCTGGGCTGCGTAGATGAACGGGTTAAGGCAGACGGTGAGGCTGGCCATAAACACAGTGACATAGCGGACGTTCGTCTCGAGTTCCTTGAGGATGCCGATATTGTAGAGGAAGTAGAAGGTTCGGTTGGGAAACCAGCAGACCACGAAACAGATGGAGACGATGAGGAAGGTCTTGATGACGTTCATCTGGACCCGAATGGCATTCTGCTGAACGGCAGTCTTCATCATGTCGTTGAAGTTCAGTACTGAAACAGATCAATAGAACATGCGTCATAGGTCTACACGTATAGCGTCAACGCGATATAATATTAGCTGAAGCTCACCAAGTACACCAATACAATTTGCGTCACAAGTTTTGTACGCAGAATGCTTACTGCTGAACAACCGTCTTCATCACGATGTTGACGTTCAGTACTGAGACAGTTCAATAACACACCCGTCATAGGTTATACGCATTGATCATCGACGCGAAATCTTATTATTTGAAACTCACCATGTACACTTAAATACAATATGCATCATAGGTGCATCGTTTTGTTGAATAACTGTCTCTTCTCAAATATCCAGCAAACCCAATTATTTTTACACTGAGTGGTATGGATCGTTTGTATTAAGGGCGGGAGTTCCAATTCTCCTATCTTTCCCACTGCTTGCAATAATTTATGCAAAGTTTAGGCCAACGACGATGGACAGCTCTTTTTGGTGCTTTAGAAGGCATACGAGATGTCACCTTGAAACTCAATACAATATGTTTAATGTATTTTGCTAAACGGCCGTCTGTAACATATCATCGTAGGTCACTAGATACAATACATTACATTATTACTATTACAGGCCTATGCAAAACAGGTTTACACATGTAGCGCCTACGAAAACTCTTGATGTTGAAGTTAAGTAAGGAATTTAATAAGCTACATTTGAATACAACATGCGCAAAGCAAATCGAAGATTTTCAGTTAGCCGCGAAGTAATTGAGGGCATGAGCATAATATTCAAAACAGGGATATTTAAATATCTTTCTACCTGCCGGGGATTTTGAACTCTTTTGGGTGTAATCGAAATAACAGGTCGACAAATTCCTTAACGCGCATTTGCAACACGCAATCGACTGAATGCCGACGAGTCTAGACATCGATAATGCTTGTCATCAGACCTGCCTGTGACAGCCAGGCAGTGGGTCCACAACTCCATATCGGACCAACAACTGGCCCTTACGGCCCACCAATACCTACCAACCACATGAAGCCGGTCAGCTTGAGTCAAATGTACGTAACTGTCTGCGGTTGCTCAATATAAATCTGAAGCAAAATAATAATAATAATAATAATAATAATAATAATAATAATAATAATAATAATAATAAGATGGTGGTGGTGGTGATGATGATGATGATGATTGTTAGAGCGCCATAGTACGGACAAAATCAAAAGAGGACGCGACACGTGTACGGCATTACCAGCGATCTTTGTTCTTTTCCTACAGACATGTAGCATCCTTGCGTAGCAGTAGACAAGGATGGCTAACGGAATGACGAAGAATCCGACCATAGAGCAGACGGCGAATCCAGTGCGGTGGCTCTTAGTCGGGAACAGGCTGGTGACCTTGCATCGCCGGTCTTCCACATGCGACGTCAGTGCCGCGATGACGACGTTTCCCAAAGCAGGGACATCGATCCAGGCCAGGACGACGGCCAAGCCGTACATCCAGCGCCGGAAGTGCTTCCGGTGGAACACTGGATGCACGATCTTTGTGTACCTCTCTAGAGACAGCAACAGCAGATTGGCCGTCGACGAGTTGAGCGACGACCAGAGCAGAGCTTCGCTACCCAGAGTCTTGCAGACGACTGTACCCAGATATCCCTTGTCGAATTCGAAGTCCGGGATCTTGATGGCGTACGTGACGACGAGTATGAAGCCACAGAAAAGGTCGAGGACCATTTGGTTTAGGATCGGAATCGTGGCGTCATTTTTGGACCGTGACCGGATGAGGGCAAACAACATCAACCCGTTAGCAAGCGCACCCACCACCCCAGTCACAATCACCAAAGTCTCGAAACTCTTATACATAATTCTTATACGCTCTGCAGTCTATAAGGGGTTCTGGCTCAATGAAAGGGTCTTTGAGAACCACCCGGGGTAAGATGTTGAATTTTGTAATAACCGAACCTCCAGCTGAATTTTAGTTCTGTATTCAGCTGAAGTAACGACTAGAATTGAAAGTCCTGCAGTGCGTTTGAGAAGTCCGTAAAGGCGCTATATTAAGTACCTTAACTCGTACTTGCATATAATGAATGGTTGTGATGATGATAGCTTTTACATGTATGACGATGACGACGATTGCGGCGATAATGACGATGGTTGATGATAGCTGGTGGTGGTGGTGATGATGATGATGATGATGTGGCTGCTGCTGCTGATGATGATGAACGATATTTACAAACTACCCCAAGTGTGAATCCAGATAATACCGCTGTCACAAGAAAATTTGGGTAGTTATTGGCTTTAGTACGAATGACCTGTGTGGGGTGATGCAGCAGTCCGTAATGCATCTGATGGAAAATCGGTTACCTATTAACTAGCCGAAAATCGCTTGGATGCCTGTAGGCCGTTACCATTCCACAAATGAGCCATGCAACTTGCGAGATGAGCACCTTGACATTTTTGGCTATAATATTTCTCCAACGGTGGTACTCTTCGACCTAGATCTTGTGTTAGGCAGCTCTTCTCACGAATTTTTTTGAGGATGCGAAATACAGTTACGATTACAGTTATCATAAATACATAGATTCGCCTTGTTTCGCTCTACATATAAAGGCCAGACTCATTGAACCAGACATCGATCCGTAGGCAAAATCAGCTGGAACTGGTGGCGTGTTCGACAGCCGTGTCCGATTAAGTTCTCTTCCGGCACCACTGTTCGGTTCAGAAATCGTGCCAACACAGGTTCGTTTCATACCTGACTTCCAATTTATACAAGTTCATATGCGAACGCGAATAATGTGCTTGCATGCACATTTAGCTGCGGCACATGTAGACCTACTATTCTGACTGCGTTCAGTGGAGATCCACTGTCTTTATAGGGTTTCTCAAGAGTCTCGATACACGACGCGTCCATCACGATGGTCTAATTGTAACACAGTTGCGCACCGTTTGTCGTCGATATAAATGCTTCTTTCGTTAAGCTCTGGTCGCTGTGTCGTTGATGGCAAGTGCTTCCCTCATTAAGTTGCGCGTGATGTTTGGTTCCGTTGCGACGCTGTCTCTTTTGAATTTCTGTGCAACGCTGGTTCATTGAGTGTCTTATTCACAGGTTGATTACACCATTACGCCTCACTTCAACGGTTTCAACTTCCTAAAGGCTGTCAACAATGTTCTACGCTCACTGGACCATGATTCGTCACCTATCAAATTAATGGTTAGTTAGGGTATGTATTCATGCATGTATGCATGTATGTATGTATGCATGTATGTATGTATGCATGCATGCATATATGGATGGATGTATGTATGCATGCATGTATGTATGCATGCATGCATGTATGGATGGATGTATGTATTTGTGATATGGCGGCTTGTTGACCGTCTTAATTATTTGATTAATTAAGTAATGTGATGCTGGATTATATTTTAATGCTTGGGCGTATGGATGAGTCTATATCATTTTGGTCCTTTGATAATCATGCTCTCTTTCAGTCGTAATTCATTTAGTGTCAGACACTGATGGCTCAACTATCCAACTATAATGTTAGTCCTATTTTAACTATCTTTTATGCCTGTATCGAATTAATTTATCCTAGGTATGAGTAGGCTTTTGGCTATTTTCCCCTTTTGTTTAGTCACACAATACTTGCATTTCAGAATATTGGTTGATATGAAAACTCCCCTACAGTTCAACTCGCTAATCTCTTCATTTCAATCTGCATATCGCAAATTTTATTCAGCAGCATCTTCGTTTCTTGGTGTTCATAATGATATTATGAGCTCCGTGGATAATGTTAAGGTGATAGCACTTGTTCTTCATGACTCATTGTTCTTCTTGGATTATTCTCTTCTTTTGCATCGTCTTCATCACTGGTTTGGTGTTTCTGGTCCCGCCTTGCATTGATTTCTTCCTTCTCTTAGCCAAGCACTCATTCAGTGCTTTTAAACGATAATTGTTCGTCTAGTGCTTCGTTGCCGAGTTGTTCTGCAGGGTTCTTTTCTTGGTCCTCTTTTGTTTACAAAATACACCACACCAATTGGAATACTGCTTGACACTCATTCACTAAGATATCATGTCTACGCTGATGATACTCAAATTTACACTTCATTGGACAGTTTGTCTTGTCACTCGTCTGCGATATACATTTTCTCAATAACAGGAGAACAGTAATAATAATAATTGTCTGTCTTTAAGCACCTGTGACTGGGTCCGATTACCAGACGAGTGATATTTGCCACCTATCTATAGCCGTGTTAATCATGGACGTTGAACTCTATCTATAGGACGGAGCAGCAAGTTCCACACATTGTCCATCGCCGTTCTTCGTCCTCGATGCTACGTGCTTCACGAACTCTCAATATGCTGTAATTTTTGAAGATGCCATCTAGTTGGGAATCTGTTGGTATGGCCTTGCGTGTGTGCACGATTTGCCACTTGTGACTCTTCCAGTTATCTGAGCAATGTTTACTAATGCAATGAATGTTCTTAATGATATTTAACAGCGTTGATGCTAGCGCGGAGATCGTCTCTGATTAGCTTCTCTAGAAGAGGCGCTATAGAAATTTCTGCTTACAATTTAAAAAATTGCTTAGCTTGAGAGACAGGCTAAATAAAATTTAATGGTTACCGTTAACGATCGAGCATGAAACCGTCGACTCACCTGGTTTTTAGTGTAGTGTTAATTCAAGAAAAAACACGCAGATTTGTACCTGTATATTAATTAATAAAACGGATATTTCAAACATAAACAGTACCTAAATCGTCACAGTTTCCAAAAGCCACTAATCTCTCTAGGAGATTTATAACTCAAACTTTCAACTTAGCAAACGAAAGGCAACCTTCCCCCAATATATTACTGCGCTCTTTACAGAGCATTTGCTACTGCTTTTATAGGCTCTTTTCCGCCACAACCGCAGATCAGTACAAACTAGTTTACACCGATCTCGCGCTATTATCAAATGTAGATAGATTCGTGCGTTTAGAAACTGTGATACTGACTCATCACAACGTAGGCTTGACGTGTTCCCGCGTGAGGGCCCACGTGATAAATTGCACAGGCCCATGTCGTGAAAAGTCCCACAGCGCGCTCGCCAACCAATCGCAAACAAATTGACAATATGATGACTCATCGGCATGACACCAAGGAAACTTCCAGTACAAACGCTCGCTTAAAATATGCTGAATGATCCTCGGAAAATTCACCCCCACAGTCACATGTACGTCCCTGGGATTGTTTTTTGTTGTTGTTGTTTAGGTTGAGTGGAACTCAGAGTTACGTCGCCTCTAAATTGTGCATTGTTTTATGCATCATTGTATCCTTTTAAATTTATTTTTTATCCAACTTAATTTTATACCACGCATTTCATGCTTCACTGTTAATACTAGTTAAATGTGATTCATATAGAGTACCACACAAGACGAAGAGAAGAGCAATTACTTAAGCTAACCCAGAGAGGTAGCCATGGGCATGAAATGTTAACAAATTCATTTTCCTAACTTCGGCATTTCTAGGTGTGTGACTAGTTCTCTCTCTCTCTCTCTCTCTCTCTCTCTCTCTCTCTCTCTCTCTCTCTCTCTCTCTCGCCTCCTGATCTTCCCAACGACAGTATACGGTCAGTGCACTCAATCATAGCTGAAAAATAGCTGACTTTGCTAGGGTCGCATGCAAATGAAGCATTTCGAAGCATCTTTCTGCCCTGGAAAGGATTTCAACCGCGACCTCTGAATTGATAGCCCACAATTCTAAGCACTATAGACTATTATTACCTCATAACAGCATAATCGTTCAACTAAAAGAAGGCACAGGCGAAGCGATTGGCATAGAAACTGCTTTAAGCTCAATGTATAATATCATGTAGGAAATAAAGAGGCCTATTTTCGACATGCGATCACGAAGAGTTCTTTTATTTTTGATCTCTACTGAGTTCTTCTTTTTGAGAAATATCCTTTATCACACAATCTGTTCAGTTTAAACTACAAATCCGCCATCATTTCAACGGCCTAACATCAACTCTATATACAAACAGAACATATGTACATACATCTCACTAAGGCTCATACATTTCTGCTTGCATGAACAGATCTAGATTTGTCTGAGGCAAAGTTTACGAAATCCACATGTCCATGAATCCACTCTTGAGTTTTAAGCTCGTTCAAATTTCACCGCGTCACTTACTACAGAAGTTCACCGCAATAGGCTGAACAATTTTGATATCGAAAACGAAGTGTAATTCATCAGTGAATGCACGACCGCTTAAGAGGAACACCAGTAACCATTAAGCATTTCCTGCAACTTGTAGTCAGACTTCTACTGTAGACTGTCTACCACTCTACCTGTCTGATTCTCGGACTTCGATCTCGAACCGAACTCACCTTACCTGCCAACAGATTTTTTTCTTCTGGGTGCCTGTATCCAAATATGATGATTCCCGCCTCTTTACATTCATTAGGCGCTGTAGAAATTTCGAGATTACGATTACGAGTCAAGGCGACTCGCGACAACACTGTTGGTCACAGCAGCAACGCGTGTGGCATCCTGTTTCCCGTCCAAGTCATCCGCTCTTCGATGGTAACAGAGGAACGTCTGACGAAGGTACTTCCTGATCGGATCCAGGTGGGCTGCATAGATGAAGGGGTTGAGGGAGACGCTGAGGATGGCCAAGGAGACGGTGACGTGGCGAACGTTTGTCTGGAGTTCTTTGAGGATGCCGATGTTGTAGAGGAAGAAGACCGTTCGGCTGGGAATCCAGCAGACCACGAAACAGATGGAGACGATGAGGAAGGTCTTGATGATGTTCATCTGGACCCGAATGGCATTCTGCTGAACGGCAGTCTTCATCATGTTGTTGAAGTTCATTACTGAGAAAGTCCAGTAAAACACGCGACATTTAGGCTACATCGTGATACTGAAGCTCACTAAATACAATCTTCATATTGTTGTTAAAGACATTTCAATGCAAAATGCCACATGTATAACGCAAACGAGAAATCGTGTTGTTGAAGTTCATTAAATATCATTAATAGTATTTCTGCATTTGTTAGGCGCCACTATCTAATAACTTAGCATCAATCGGTGGCGCCGAGCAATTGTGAGTGAAAGACTTGCTCAAAGTCCATACACAATGACCGTCTCGGATGATTGAAGACGATACATACGATACGACATTAAATACACATTTAAGTAAAGACGGAGCATGGGGCATAATATTGAAGCAGATATCTTGAAATATATCTTCCTGCTGGCGGGGATTTAATCTAATTTAATCTAAAGACTTCTATCGTGCCGTCATCATAATTCCCAAGGCATCAGTCGATGGTCGCTAACAGTCAAAATCACAGCCAGAAACCTTAAACCTTTAGAAAAGCCGGGTTGAAACCAGAAAAAGGCTACGGTGGGTAAGCAAGTTGGAAGAGATGTGTCTTAAGTTAACACCTAAATGACATCAAAGAATTGGCAGAACGAACTGAACTGGACAGTGAATTCCAAAGCTTTGGACCAAACAACATACTCCTGGATTTATGAAAAATTACAACAAAATTAATTGGAGTAATTAATCAAACGGGAATTTGCTTGACATCATCAACTGAATGCAGATGAGCCCTAAACATAGCTAATGCTTGTCACCAGACAGTATCTATGACAAGCACATTGGCTGGGCCCACAGTCGACCCATAGCTGGGCAACACTTGCAACAAGAAGCATGATGCAGGTCAAATGTGGGCCAATGAACGTGAATGTTTGCAGTTGCTCGATGTATAAATCAGTTATAAATCTTATAGATACCTGCGACCTTTGTTCTTTTTCTGGTGACGTATAGCATCCTCGCGTAGCAGTAGACGAGGATGATGAACGGAGCGACGAAGAATCCAACCATGGACCAGACTGCGAACCCAGTGCGGTGATTCTGCGTCGGAAACAGGGTGCCGCTCTTGCACCTTCCGTCCATCACATTTGACGTCAGCGCAGTGATACCGGCGTTTATCAAGCTAGGAACATCGATCCAGGCCAGGACGACGGCCAGGCCGTACATCCAGCGCCGGAAGTGCTTCCGGTGAAAAACAGGGTGCACGATCTTCGTGTACCTCTCCAGAGACAGTAACAGCAGATTGGCCGTCGACGAGTTGAGTGACGACCAGAGCAGAGCTTCGCTGCCCATAGTCTTGCAGACGAAAGTACCCAGATATCCTGCTCCGAAGTCTAAGTCTGGGATCTTGATGGCGTACGTGACGACGAGCATGAAGCCACAGAAAAGGTCAAGGACCATTTGATTTAGGATCAGAATCATGGCGTCATTTCTTGACCGTGACCGGACGAGGGCAAACAACATCAACCCGTTGGCAAGCGCACCCACTACCCCGGTCACAATCACCCACGTCTCGAAACTCTTATACATCTCTCTTGTACGCTCTGAACTGCAAGGCGTCTTTTCCTAAAGAAGGGATCTGTGAGGATCACTCGGGAGTCGATGTGGAATTTCAGAACAACACGACCTTCAACCAATATTTTTAGTCCTTTATTCAGCTGAAGTAACGATACGAATTGGAAGTCCTGCAGAGCTATTGAAAAATTCAAAAGGCGGTGTATTATGTGATCAACTCAACATCCTTCAGCCAGTATTTTAGTCTTTTATTCAGCTGAAGTCACGATAAGAATTGTTTGACCTACAGGGCTTTTGAAAAAAAAATTTAAAGGCGCTGTATTATGTGATAAAACGCATTGGAACACCGTTTATGCGGAAGGCAAACTCAAAATGGAATTCTGGTATAGGCCAAACTGTTCGGTTCAGAAATCGTGCTAAGACAGGTCCGTCTGATTCGCAGCAGTCCATATATAGAAGTTCATGTGCATACTGCACATGTAGATTTGCATGTGACTGCTACAGTTCCGAAAAGCGTGAGTACTCCTCTGAGTGTTTTTCACTGAATATCGACTGACTTTATAGGGTTTCTCTGGATGCATGGCGGGTCCATCAACGTTCGTCTATCTATAGGACAGTTGCGCAACGTTTGCTTCCTTCACTTTTCCGTGCGTTCAGGTGCTTAGAGACATCATTTTCTTTGAATTTCTATGCAAAATGGTTCATTAAGTCTTTATTCACAGTTTCTTTATACTACAACGCCTCAGTTCAACGGTTTCAACTTACTAAAAGCTGTTACAGTATTGTGCGCTATATTTAAGTTACGGCTAGTTATGCGTGTGTTGTATGTATGTGTGTATGTATGTATGAGTGTATGTATGTATGAGTGTATGTATGCATGTATATATGTATGTATGCATGTATGTTTGTTTGCCTGCATACATACGTATCTGCGTATGACGTATCTGACTCCAATGTGTTGATCCGAATATATGGCATTTTGAGAACCTTTGAAAGGCTCTATATGTATTCGTAGGCGTCTACTGGCAAGAAGTTGGAACCAGACACCTGATACAGTATCTCGCATTGTCTTCTTTCGCCGCTGGTAACGGTTCTGGGTATATGCTCTGAAGACGTGAGGAAGCGAAAAGTGCTAGAATTGTCCTGAATGAATGGACGAAACTGTATGGAAATGCACGAAACCGACTGGGAATGAAAATGAGTTTCAGGTTCCCGTATTTTGTGCGGAAAGTTGATGCCCAAGGAGAAGTCACTGCGTTCATCTATGTATGTATGTATGTATGTATGTATGTATGTATGTATGTATGTATGTACGTATGCATGCATGAATCCAAAGACTTACATAGCGCGTTTTTAAAGCATCACAAATGCTCTGTGAAACGACTATCGAATAATTCTAAAAAGGTACGTTTTGAGTTAGGCTGAGAATGTTTCTCGATACGAAAGAGCGAATTTCCAAAGGAAGGTTATTGCAGAGGGATGATCCAATGCACGAGAAAGCACGTGTACCCCAGCCGACATAAGGGAGCGCGCAACTGTGAGATCTACACGGGCTGACGCCGCAGCGTTTGTCGGCCCGGCTGGTTGGCTACAGAAATAAGAAACTTCCTCATTAAAGTACATAAATCTTAGACATTTATGACTTTCGGTGCATGTCTACTTGCAGCACAGATGAATGCCTTTTCAATAGAACTATGTACGTACTAGTAAGACTTTCTTGCACACCCACGCTAGGACTAGGATTTTTTGATTGACTGACTTTTACTGGTTCCAAATTCAACATATCAGGTTACACATAAAACGTACAGTTTGCCACGATACAAAAGGCGAACCCAGAAGAGACCAGGGTCCCGATTAAAAAGGATCGCCTACTAACGTCGTTAATGTAAGACGGCAATAGAAATATAAAGAAAGCAATTTTCATTATACAAGCAAACTAAATAAGCTATGTACAATCCGTGCATGATTGAAACTTAAAATAAAACTATATACAAGTTCAGTTCACTAGACAGTTCCATTAGAAGCTCAAAAAAGAAGAAAAAACTACTGGTGTGTATAAACAATTCAATTAGCAGTCAAACACATGATATTAAATAGTGTCTAATGGCCTTGAACAATTTTAAACCTGACAACATACGAAAAACCCCTCTCATACAACGGAATTCGGAAAGCAAATCTTGCCCATACAACCTTGAATGGGAAAAGATCTTACCATCCATATCAGGAATAGAAAGCCTTTTTCATGCATTAATAACCATAAAAGTACAACCATCTATGTACGAAAAAAATCTTTCTGTTGCTACCCTTGAACGAAAATAAAATATTTTTCATTTTCGGAAATGACTATGCATACATATATATGTATGTATTTGTGTATGTATCTATATATTTATTTTGAATTTGTAAGTGCATCCTCTTTCCGAAACTCATTAAGGGGTGTCCCAAACCTGGCAACACAAGACCATAATTGAGGAGAATCTTCTTCGACGTCGGTGAAATAGAGGCTGAGGTCGAAGCAAAGCTCGTGTCGCAGTTTGCTGAGTAATCGGTTCGAGAGTGAAGGACCGAGAACGGCGTTTGACGGCAGCGCATTGATAAGAGCAGTTACCAGGCTAGGAACATCGATCCACGCCAGGACGACGGCCAGGCCGTACATCCAGCGCCGGAAGTGCTTCCGGTGGAACACTGGATGCACGATCTTCGTGTACCTCTCCAGAGACAGCAACAGCAGATTGGCCGTCGACGAGTTGAGTGACGACCAGAGCAGAGCTTCGCTGCCCATAGTCTTGCAGACGAAAGTACCCAGATATCCTGCTCCGAAGTCTAAGTCTGGGAACTTGATGGCGTACGTGACGACGAGCATGAAGCCACAGAAAAGGTCAAGGACCATTTGATTTAGGATCAGAATCATGGCGTCATTTCTTGACCGGGACCGGACGAGGGCGAACAACATCAACCCGTTGGCAATCGCACCCACCACCCCGGTCACAATCACCCACGTCTCGAAACTCTTATGCATCTCTCTTATGCGCTCTGAACTGCAAGGGGTCTTTTCCTAAGAACGGGATCTGTGAAGACCATTCGGGATTAGATGCTGTATTTTAGAACAACTCAACCTTCAGCCAATATTTTAGTCTTTTATTCAGCTGAAGTCACGATAAGAATTGTATGACCTACAGCCCATTATACGTTTGCTCATTAAAGCTCTTTTGCCCGGTTTCAATTTCCTGAAAACTTTCAACAGATATTATTATTTAGGTATATGGCTCTCTGTTTGTATGTAAGTAAATGTATACATGTGTATGTATGTATGTGTGTGTATGTATGTATGTATGTATGTATGTAAGCATGCATGCACGTAAGCAATGGTTCGTGATCTGGGTGTTTTGTTGGACGAAGAGCTGTCGATGGCGGGCCATGTTACTTCACTCTGCAGGACTTGCTACTTTGACCTGCGTCCGATAAGGGTTATACGTCGAAACCTGTCCCATAGCGCGGCTGCCACGCTTGTCCATTCCTTCATCATCACGCGTCTGGACTACTGCAACTCCATCCTGGTCGGCCTGCCTAAATTCCGCATCCGTTAGCTGTCCTCAATTGTGCTGCTGGGCTCGTAGCTGGTACGTCCAGATTCTCGCATATTTCTATCTGCATACGAGACACCCTACATTGACTTCCAGTTGAGAAGAGGGTACAGTTCGAAATATTCCTCATCGTCAGGTCCTCGATCAGCGCCGGATTATATCAATGAGCTAATCAAGCCGGTTGCTGATCAACCTGGTCGACAGAGACTACGATCAGCGACACATGGTCATCTCACTGTACCGCGTTCTCGCTCGTCTGCTGGGGCGGGCCGTGCCTTCTCCACTGTGGGGCCGTCTCTGTGGAACACTCTTCCACCAGACATCCGATCCCTTGCCTGTTCAACAGTTCAAGAAACATTTTCTGCCCGTCTCAAGACGTTCCTCTTTAGGGACCGTTAGGCAGTCGTGCTGCAGCGCCTTTGTGAGTTATCTAAAAGGCGCTTAACAAATTTAGTGATACATACATACATACATGCATGTAATTATTTGTCTGGCTGTCGTTTTGTCTGTCTATACGTATGTGTGCATATTTATCTGAATAATTATATTACCTGAATATTTTTATTTATCTGATATTTGTATTGTGCCTTCTGAGAACCCCTCAAATGAGCTGGATATACTTGCTCGTATCTATATGACGGAGAATAGAAACCAGACACTTCTGTTCCTGCAATATTCATTATCTCGTACTGTTCTCTTGTTCAAGCTCGACTAGTAACGCTTCCTATGGATGCTCTGAAATATACTGAATGACTGGATGAAATGGGTAAATAGGACTATGTACAAAGAGAGGCTGTTTGGAAGGAAAAAGTTTGAAGTGACTGATTTCGTTCATTAAAGCACAAGACTCGTAGGCCTGTATAGTCTCAGGTGTAGGCCTTTAGTCCCAGGTGTAGGACTACGTGCAGCATGGAAGGAAACCCTTCCAAAACAACCAGGTATGTATGTTAAGAGATGCTACCATATAGAATCATAGAAAAGGAAGCCTTTTTTAAAAAACCATGCACGGAATAAGATTTTCCCATACAACCATCCGCTGATAAGGAAAAACTTTTTCCATACAACTCTGTTGGCAAAAGCAAGGACCCAACAACGTGTATAATAGATGGATAAGTGAACCTTTCTCCTCGTAATCAGGAAGACAGAGGGAAGGCAAAGGGGCAGATCGTAATAATTTCGATCATATCCCTCAATCCATCCGTCCCTCATTACATTCCTCCTTCTCTTCCATTCCCCAGCCACTCAACCCACACACCCAACCTTCCGTCCAACAATCCTTCCATCCACCCATCGACTCATCCATTCAGTCATCCATCCGCACATCCATACACCCAGCCATTTAAGTATTCGTCCATGCCAGAATACGGGAAAAAATTTCACCATGCAACGCCATGGAAACGAGGTCTTTTCCATACAGTTATAACCGAAAAGGTCGACAACTCTCCGCATTAAGTTTCATGGTCGATGGGACAGGGGAGACGTGAGCGTGCCTCCTGCTCGGGAGCGCACTCGTTGTGTCTGCCTTTAAGCATCGACCCGACAGTGTCCGATCATTAGACGATTGATGTTAGCCACATTAATCAGGGACGTGGTACGGATGGCACATGCCACACAGTGTTTAGGTTGAATGGGAACAAATCATTGCGTACCGCGATATATTTGCAGTGCTTCAGTCAGCACAATCAATTAACTAAATTAACTTTTACACCAAGCATTTCATGCCGCGCTGTTATTACGGTGGGGCAAGTTAGCCGATCGGGTAAAGCGCTCGGCTTGTCACGGAGAGAGTACGGGTTCAAGCCTTCTCTGAGACGGTGACTGTATACGGATCTTGAGCAAATCCTTCACTCACAATTCTTTCGCGCCTCATATTCAGATTTACTGACCCAGCGCGCATAATAATAATAATAATAATAACAGGGCCTAATAATAATAACAGTAATAATAATAATAATAATAATAATAATAATAATAATAATAATAATAATAATAATAATAATAATAATAATAATAATAATACAAATAATAATATTTGTGCCGATTGGGCGAGGAGCTCAGGGTCAAAGGGTTAAGGGTTATAATAATAATAATAATAATAATAATAATAATAATAATAATAATAATAATAATAATAATAATAGGGCCTAATAAAAATAACAGTAATAATAATATTATTAACATTAAAAATAGGGCCTAGTAATACTAATAATAAATAATAATAATAATAATAGGGCCTAATAATAATAATAATAATAATAATAATAATAATAATAATAATGTAGCAGCATAAAGAGAAAAGCGGTTCCACAAACTATCCCCTTGACCCTAGAGGCAGCCAAGGGCATGAAGTGACAGACAATTCATTTTTATTAACCTTGGCAAATAAAGGCGGGCGGCCAACCCTTTCCCTCACCTCCTGATCTTCCCACCGACAGTTCACGTTTTCATTTATATAACGCCGCCGTCATGACGAACTGATAAGCGGTGTACGGTCAATGTACTCATTTTATAGTCGAGTTTGCAAGTGGAGCAAACTCTCGAAACATCTTTCTGCCCCGCGGGGAGGGTTCTTGAACCGTGACCTCTGACCTGAGGGTCCAGCAAGCTACTCGTGCACCCTTAACAGCACAACAGCTCGAACCCATTAATTAACTAATTAATTAAGATAATCAATTAACTAATTGATAAATTAAGAAAATGGCGATGCTACGTGTCCCCCAACAATATCTGCGACGGGGGATCGACACCATCGGCCAAAATAGTCTCTGCAACTAGCAGACACTTTTAGTAGTGTGTGCAGCCGAGTTTCTATTTCGAAACAGAACTAAATGAGGCTTAAAACAATCCATCTTTTAATCAAACTAGCCATAACTGTGCAAAGGAACTAAAAACTACATATCGAAAATTTAAAAGCAGAAATCATAAAGAGTCTTCGGCGCTTTCAAGGCGTGCACTGCAGTCTGGATAAGGCATTATATTATAAAGACGGAAACATTACAGGCCGATAAGACATTACAGAGAACGGCATTAGGTCCTGAGAAGACGTCATACGGCTGGATTATGTCCTCGTATAAAGATGTCGTCTTCTTCTGCGCTTCTGGTCGGGACCTGTCTTCGGTCGTTTCTGGCTTTCCACATGGTCCTGATTTCAAACAGCTGAATGCCAGCATCGGCTCCGAAGACACCCATTCCAACGAACGCAAAGAACTAAAACACAAAAAAACGCTTGTATACTTTCTTTTAACTCGGCCACTACCGTATTCAAGTAGTGCCAATCCCAAGCCTGGATAAAGGAGGAGGGCGACGTCGACGGCCTCTGATGCCATAAGATGTCGTTATATATTAGAACTACTACTATTGAATCCTCATGGCTTCAAGCGATATAGCTGCTAGGTAATCAGTAAAATCAATCAATCAATCAATCCATCCATCCATCCACCTACCCATCCATCCGTCCGTTCATCTATTCCAATCAAAACAAACGGCCAATCAGTTAGCCAATCAGTCCATCCATCCATCCATCCATCCATCCATCCATCCACCATCCACCCATCCGTCCGTCCGTCCGTCCGTCCGTCCTTCCATCCGTTCATCTATCCAAATCAAAACAAACGGCAATCAGTCAGCAGCCAATCAGTCCGTCAGTCCATTCATCTGACCATCCGTCCATCCATCCATCCAACCGTTCATTCATCCGTTCGTCCGTCCATCCATTTATCTATCTGTCCCTGAACTTACGGATGCTGCTCCGGCAACTGGGAAAGAATATCCCTGACAGGCAGCGACGATTCCAGAGATGAAGAAGAACAGCGTCCAGATGCAGTAGCCAATCACCTCCTACAACCACCATTCACTATTGCATAGTTCATACCATCACTCAATGGCAAACTCTGGCCTCCTTCACCGTGTCTACGGGTGTTCGTCGACGGAGGCCTTGCATAATTTCCCAGCCTCATTCAACTACGAATTCCCTTTAACTCATGCAGTAGGCCTAGATTTCACATATATAATAATCGTAATCGTAATCGTAATTCCGAGATTTCTACAGCGCCCAACGAAAGCCGCGCCGCGGAGACCAGCTTATTCACAGGCGCTTAGTCAAAATAAAATCGATAGGCAAAAGGGTTCGGTTCCAGGTCAAGATCCAAAAGTCAAACCGAGAGACAGCGTGGCAGCTACGCGTGGTGGTGTTTGGGGTTGGAGAGGAGAGAGACAAGAGGAATAAGGGGTGTCAGGATAGGATCTGTAAAATAATAATAATTATTATTATAATAATAATAATATCAACAACAATAATAATAATAACAATAACAACAACAACAATAATAATAATAACAACAGCAACAACAACAATAATAATAACGAATAATAATAGTGAGCCCAGTACAGAATATGAGGACAAAGCATATCCACATTGCAAATGCCTCGTTTCTCAGTTTCTGCTTTTCCAATAGTCCATGTCGCAGATTCATTGAGGGTGTAATGTATGTTCGCCTCCTTAAATTCGTGTACCCATGTCTATTTGCCTCTGTCTGTCTGTCTGACTGTCTGGCTGTGTCTTCCTATCACATCAGACGTCACTTTATAGGCTTATATCTTCCCTCCCTAACTTCAAATCCTGTATACACTCGTGTGTTGTACAGTCTACAGCTGCCACGAACTTCTAAATAATTACAAGCGCTATAGTGCTTTGATCTTTATTAGGGAAGCTAGAAAGAAAGCATCCTGTCTTCCAGGCACGAATATCATCTTTAGCAAACCCTAGATCTTTGGATATCCAATCGATGCATTATAGGCTGCGGAGGCTCAGACCTTCTCTGTTTCATAAGCTTTGAACCCAAGACATGAGCCGGATACGTCAACACGTCTGCGCTTATTAACAGATAAACGGATGGGAGAACGTCCTGTTGGCATTTGCAGGTAGACTTTGTAGGAAGCCACAGACAGGGACAAGGCACATACAAGCAAGGAAACAGAGACACGTCGACAATAGAAAGGCAGACAGACATAGGAAAGCAGCGAAAGAAACATGTAGAAGAAAGAAAGACAGCAAGACATACCAAGACAGACAGACAGGGAGAGAGGCCAACAGACAGATGGCAGCTCGTTAGTAAGCGATGAACACAGATCAGAATAACAACGATCATCTTTCAAAAGAAGCGACAGTAATTAGACAACTATATCCGATTTCGAAGACTATCGCGGAACTGACATTGCGTTATGCATGTAAATGTAAATGTACACGTTTTTCCATATCGACAGTATGACCTCTGTGACGCTGCTCATTTTTCAATGAATTAATCATGTGAGATTCTTTATCATCGCTGCCCGTTTGAAAGGGCATCACGCCATTTAAAGTCCACTTATACTGACCTTGCTAGTTCGAGGTTCAAATATCTAAGATAAGCTACAACCGGGATGCAAAATTCTGGATTAATTCAGATTTTCTTCCGCGTTTCAGTTGAAAAGGAAGTATAGGCTAGAATTACCAGGAACTATAAAAGATGTATGGCATGTGGGTGAGTGGGCGCGCGCGATGTATGAATGTGTGTATGCATGTATGTCTATGTAACCTATTTACGACATTTTAACGCGGTTTAAATTAAATTTAAAAATTTACTGAAGTTCTTCTATCGTCACCATCTGCACTGCCTGCTAATGGGGAGACCCGAAAGGGGTAGCATGTACACAGGGACCTTAAATGGCGTGGCGCTCATTCAAATGGGTAGCGGTGGTGAAGGACCTCACCCGATAAATTCATTTTAAAATGAGCAGGGTCGACGCCATACGGTCGCTATATAAAATCTGTACATTTACATTTAAACGGGAAGCCTTACCAACCCCATTAACTTTCTTTTGCTTTTGTTAACTTTGTATCGTTTGTCAAGTTGGGAGCTCTGTAAGCGAAGAAGATATGAAGAAGATGCTGATGAAGCTGACAACGACGATGATATCCAGATATAGAGATATATAGCTCTACACACGGTGTCCGAGTGCCTGACTCCTGGATCTTGACCTGGAACCGAACCCTTTTGCCTATCGATTTTGTTTTGACTGAGCGCCTGTGAATAAGCTGGTCCCCGCGACTTAGCTTTTGTTGAGCGCTGTAGAAATCTCGAGATTACGATTACGATTACAAACGGTGGCCGATTGGCTGGAGCGTTCTGCTCGTAACGCAAAGAGTACGGGTTCGAGCCTGTCTCGAGGCGGTTACTGTGTAGGAACCCTGAGCAAGTCTTTCACTCACAGTTGCTCAGCGCCATCGATTGATGCTTAGTCATTAGATAGTGGCGCTTAATAAATGCAGAAATAATACACAGATCTACAGTATATGTGCATTCCTCAAATGCATACAATGAAGTAGTTGGCCATGATGTCTGGAATGACGTCGAGGACATGTAGGATGAACCAAGTCGTGGCCTTGATAAGACCAGTGATGCCGACGAAGCTGACCCAGCCTCCACCCACGTGACCCCAGCCACCGGAAACGGCCAAGACGAACGTCAGAAGAGAGGTCACCTGAACAGAAAGAGGGCAGAAAAAACATCCACTTTTTGAAACTCCAGATAAGCAGAGGCAAGCTAACTGCTTATATCTTATACGCCTCTAGTAAGCTAACTTAAACGCCCCTATAACAACATCCACGTCTCAACCTTGAGATAAGTTGAAGTTATTTGCTCATTTCTTTATCGCATCTATTACAGCATCCACGTGAGCAGGCCTACTTTCAGGTAAGTCAACTGCCTATTTCAAACACCTCCGGTCTAAGTGCATTGTCTCCGGGCAGGTGCGAAAGCCTAGTTCCAATGAAGACATTCTGCACTATGCTGGGCCTCTTAATTCTTCAGTGTGTTCTAACTATCCAGCCCAAAGTCATCATCATCATCATCATCACCACCACCATCACCACCACCACCACCACCATCCTCATCATCATCATCATCATCATCATTGGTCTTTTTCTCTCGTCTTCTGCTCCTCACTAGCCTAAATAATGCCCATAATGACTAATATACAATAAAAGTCAGCGATGATGCAGTTGTTGATAATAACACTGTTGACTCTTTTCACGAAGGACTATGACCAAACACCAGAAGAGACTCAACGCTATTAAGCGCGACATTTATGGCTCCTGATTTTAAGTTGTCTCAGCAATTAGTCTTAGGCTCAAGTGGTGTTGACTGTAGCCCCTTGATACAGTTTCAAGTATTATGGTCAGTAAAGAGGTAACACTGACAGAATGACTGGATTACAACTTAAAAATCACTTGAACAGCGTATAAACCCATAAAAATAGCTCATACTCAACTTATTTCTAAACTCGACCATTGACCCTGAAAATTTTGGGAGCGGCTCAAATCCCTTCCTCTCCCCAAATCATGGTATACAGCTGATGATTATTCAGTGAAACAAGCCAGACTTGACGGCTTCCACAGTGTTACTCGCTCACAAATCACTTGGATCCAAGGTCATGCAGAACTTATCATAGCAATGATGCTGTTGAGAAGTACAGAAAATAAGCTATGTAAATACTGAGATATTATATAACATGAGTTCGCCAAGAGGTAAAATTTCCTCTGCAAGCGCTGAAGTACAGATGCATTAACGATTAAAATCCCATAAAATAGACCTTTTAAGAAGATACCTTACGCGGCGCTACATAAATTATTTGTTCTACAACACTATACTACAGACTGCATTACATGACATTAGCCTACATCTCTACATCTCCAGCGCATTTCTGCTTGGTTGCGGCTGATACAAATTGTAGTACAAAAGGAAATGTGCGAACCATTTGAACGATTTTTAGGATTCCCGGCGGGGTTTTAATGTACTCTGGCGGACAGGATCTCTGTCGTTGGCTTCCAGGTGGAGCCTCTGTGGCTGGTGATGCCGTGTCGTATTCCATGGCTTCCGGTGCCTACTGCTGCTGCTGCTGCTGCTGATGCAGACGCGGAGGCTGGGAAGATGAAACAGAATATATGAGGTGATGTATACTCACAATGAGAACCACAAAAGTTTCAGTTTCAGTTTTGGTGATTTGTTAGATCAATAAACGCGATGATGACGATGACTCTGATGATGATGACTCTGATGATGATGACAGGATCTCTGTCGATAGTTTCCAGGTGGAGCCTGATGACGATGATGATAATGATGATGACTCTGATGATGATGATGACTCTGATGATGATGACTTTGATGATGATGACTCTGATGATGATGACTCTGATGATGATGATGACTCTGATGATGATGACTCTGATGATGATGACGATGATGATGATGATAAGGTAATGACAACGACAACGATGACGATGATTACGAACACTGATTCACATGCGGTCATTTGGGCAAGTAATTAATGCACAACTGTTGCTTAGTGCCATTGACTAATGACATTACACCAGATAGAGGTTCTGTAACAACAACAACAACAACAACAGCAACAACAACAACAACAACAATAATACAGAATTAATAATGAAATCTTGCAGCGGATCTAACAGTAATTTTCTTGATGCTCAGGTACAAGTTCCAGTATGATGTCAGTCAATTGGTCTCTAACGAAATCAACGTTTACCAAAAGAAGCTGATCACTCTAATCACTTCACTCTAATCACTGTTCTAATCTAATCTCATCACTATTCTAATTATTCTAATCACTTCGATTACAATTGCTTTTTACAAGTATTGTCTTTCTCTTGCTGTCCCTAGAATGAATAATGCTATCCGTCTGTGGCAGGGCCAAAGCTTAGGAATACACTTTCACAGTATTTTCACACAACTAGGTCCTTAGTGGTATAGGACTACAAATGTGCTACAGGACGGGAGTTCGCTACACGACTGCAGAGGGTGCTACAAGGCTACAAAATGTGCTACCTTCATACAAATGTGCTAGTGGACTAAAATAAGCTAAAGCGTGTGCTAAAGGAAATGTGCAAACCATTTAAGCTTTACTACAGGACTATCAAATGAACATATGGTATAAAATAACAGCAAGACTTTACAAGTGGCCTACTTACGATATTCATTCAGGTTCTTGACGGATTTCCTTGATCGATCTGGCTGAACGTCAGATCGTTTGTTCGATGAGATTTATGCAAACGGTTTGATTGAAGCGCACGACCTACTTTGAGATTCTTTCACCCACACTTCGAATAACAAAAACATTGACGTTAAAACCACCTGTTACGGTTCAAAAAATCATTCAGACCTTCGCTTAGAGGAGAATTTTTAAGCAACGCTAGCAATTTGCAGCAAGCAAGCTTCACAACACACTGGACCGTGTACGTCGGTCGCTTACCCAGTGCCTTGTTTAGCAAAACAAGGAAGTGTAGATTAGTATTATATATGTATGTATGGATAGTAGTTGGGAGCGCTACTGATGAGTTTGTTCTTGAAGCTTGAAGCATTTATGTCGTTATGTTACGTTAGGTTAGGTTAGGTTACGTTATGCTATGTTATGCATGGCTTCATTTACTACACTCTGAATCATGTATGTCGGTCGCTTGTCCTGTGCCCTATTTATCAAAACAAGGAAATTTAGGTTAACACGTATATAGCACGTATATATGTATACGTGCTAACCTAACTTTCCGTATATATATATATATAAATAATGTGCTAGCCTAAGTTCCCGTGGTTTGTTAAATAGGGCACAGGACAAGCGACCGCAATACATGGTTCAGAGTGTAGTAAATGAAGCCATACATAACACAACATGACGTAACCTAACGTAACTTAACGTATATATATATATATATATATATATATATATATATATATATATATATATATATATATATATATATATATATATATATATATATATATATATATATATATATATATATATATATATATATATATATATATATATATATATATATATATATATATATATATATATAATATATATATATTTATATGGCTTCATTTACTGCAAGGAATTTGGTCTGTGGAACCGGGCTGAGCAACGGAGGACGTCTGATTGACGGCATATCGTGGGCCATAGCACTAGTACTGACTATTAAACGTATACCGAGTGTCCATACGAGAACAGAATCTCCCACGTTTTCCCATGAACGAACTACATACTAGTAAAAGCTCCGAGTTTAGATTTTGAGTTAAGATACGGTGTCGGCTTACGGTTTATAAATGCTAAGCTTTGGGTCACGATTAAGTGAAGCAACACGGGCCCATAGTTTAAACATCGTCTGCACTAGTATGGATAGCTCTTAGATCTGCATCTTGGACTCATGCAGTGTATGCATGTGTAGTCCATCTCCTGGTACACAAAAACGATCTTCGTCCTAACTTATCTAAGCCGAAAAATTAATATAACTAGACCTCGTCGACGAAGCCTAAAGAGAGGGGGAGGTGACGGATATAGATGAGGAAGAGCCACCACTTACGAGGGAGGAAATCTTCTGAAACGAAGACAGAAGAGCGCTTTAGAAAAGTGTCTGGTTTAAATGTTTATGTATAAATTTAGGAAAACATTCTAGATAACTGCCATAAACATCATCAGCAATATGCGGGAACTGCTGATAATATCGCTGCGATTACTGCTTAGGTTGTGTTGCGCTGTTGCGTGTAGTTAATAGTCCTATACAATGTACTTTTCTTTTCCACTTCCTCTTCCTCTTCAGTGTTCTGTCGTGTGGGTGGTCCAGCGATTGTCCAACACAATTAACATCCGGGCCTTTCTGGGACGATGGGAGTCCAAGAATCCGGTTCACATCGCAATAGCGACTAAATTTAAGAGATTTTAATCTCGGGCTAGCACGATCCGTGCGCGGGGACCTTAAATGGCTTGGCACCCATTCAAACGGACAGCGATGATGAAAGATCTCACCCAAAAAAATTCCCTGCAAAATGAGCCGAGGGTCGAGGCCACACGGTCGCTGTATAAAACCGTGTAGACATTTATCAACTAATCTGAGCAGCTCAAACAGTTCTGCCTCCGCAGCTGTCGTTCTACACAACCGGGGCACACAAACCATCAAAGCTACAACCATGCTGTATACACAGCAGCGCAGCATATGACACCGCGTCCACGCATGCGCGCGGACAGGTATCAACACGATCTCATATAATGATATCATATATGCACATACATCTGTAAGTAGGCCTATATATATAACATAAGAGCGTAATATTTGTATATTAATGTGTGCCAGACATGTGCATATAATCAAGAGGATTGTTACTATCGTGTCGTTATACAGATTCAATGAGAGCAAAGGCAAATACGACAGACAGACAGACAGACAGACTGACAGACAGACAGACAGACACAGACAGACAGGTCAACGTTTTCTGGAATGAGTGGTTCTTGCATTCACGATCAGTTGCATGTAACAAAGTAATCGATCCGCATTTCGCCGATATCTAGCGAGATTCAGCTTTATGTAACTTCACATTACATTACACTGCATGCTATTCCTACATATTCTGGGTGGTTACCTTTAGGTGGCGCTATATAAACGGCCCTTAACATAAAATTTACGCAGCCTACAGCTTATATAAGCCTAGTTATATTTAGTCCACATATTATATTTAAATACCGGTATGTAGGCAGTGTTACACTAAAGACTGCATTATGTTACCTCCTTACTGACCATAATACTTGAAACTGTGAGTATTAAGCGGCTACAGATGAGCCTTGTCCTAAGACTAATTGTTCAGGGCCTATAGACCTTACATAATATTATATGTGAACATATACATGTATATACATATAAATGTTGGTCAATCTACGCGCATGTCACGAACAATAATTCGTTAGATATTCTCGGATTTGATTGGCAATGTGGAAATCGCCAATGCATTTATTTTCCCTATTATTGTTCGTGACTCCCTTTCTTCTAACCGCCACCTGTTCAATCAAGACCTAGGCCTACAGGTGAACTGTTTGTACACCGACCGCTTGCACACTGCGTTCTACAACGTACACAGCTGTCGCCCTCCTTTGCAATTGTAGCCCTCTGCGATTATTACCAGCACCGTGGAAACGCGCAGCAAAAGAAGCCGTGATGCGTAATGCCCCTCACCGGAAACAGTTATCCAAGTCTTCGTGGAATAAAAAATTACAAAATCCAGCCGCAGTCTTTGGAAAATCCACGCAAAACTCGAAATCTGGCACGGGTTCTTAGTTCGCAAAAATCAGCGGCCTGGGCTGTGGTGTCTTGTGTACACAAGACGCCGAGAGGCCGCGTATAGTTGGCCTGGCGTACGCACGCGACGTCTGTTTATTATTAGCGCGGTCTCCGCTGACGGATTGCGTGTGTGTGTGTGTGTGTGTATGTGTGTGTGTGTGTGTGTATGTGTGTGTGTGGGGGGGTTGATGGGTGGGTGGTGTTTGTAGGTATGTGTGTGGGAGGACGTAGGGTGAACTATTTACCACGCAGAGAGTTTATGTTGAGTTTTTATGCGTACACGATCGTAAATAAGTTGGTCCCTTGGATGCCTTTTCAGCACTGGTATTGTCAGCCTTGGCCTGCGTGTATTATTGTGTCGGTATGTGGTAAATACTTTCGTATTTACATCTGTAAATACGAGACATGCGTTTATATTTGCACATCCTGGGATGTATACTGCATACATGTAGCCTATTATGGTATGTTATATATGAAACTCTAATATGCATGTAGTCTATGCAAATTTACATGTATACACGAAGCAGACATAAAGGATCTATAGAAATATTTGCATATATACTGATACAATGTTCATTTAATGATGCCATATTAATTCTGATTAATGGTAATGCTTAAGATAACCATGACAGCGTCAGCGGAGGCTGCGCTAATAATACAGAACAGCGATAGCAAATGTCATATCAATGACAATAAAAACAATAACAACAACAATAACATTAACAAAAGTGCAGCTGCTAGCGACATCTACAGCATCAATAGTAGACCTACGCTTTGTTAAAAACCAATTTAGGAAAACAGCAGCAGGTCTGAAGCAGCGCTGCATAAATTTATGTTCTTCTGTAACAATATGAATAGTTATGAGATGAGTCTGCATAGTTTGCATAGAACTACGTTACCAACACTCGACATTTTGTAATTTCTGCGCAGGTCTTTCACTCAAAACTGAAAACACTCCTCTTCCACAAATCCTATCCTGATGCTTCCTTTTCCCTCTGTCTCATATCCGGTTCAATTCCAACCACCATCCACCATAGCCGTCTGACTGTCTGCCTGCCTGACTTTCGGATCTTGATCTGGAACTGAACCCTTCCTGCCTATCGATTTTGTTTTGACTGAGCGCCTGTGAATAAGCTGGTTCCCGCAACTTAGCTTTCGTTGGGCGCTGTAGAAATCTCGAGCTTACGACTACGGTTACGATGAATAGTTATGATAGGAGCCAGCATGGTTCGCATAGGACTACGGTGGGATCTAATTTACAAGCTTCGTACTTCAGGTTAAGAGGCTACAGACTGTTGCCTTGCAATTACACATGTTTAACATAGGCCTACTCCTACATCATACGACAAGCCTACAGTAATGCAATTAACATGCATGACGTGTTTGCATATATAATTTATAGTTTGTAATAACATCATTATAGATAGTAATTTTGTAATTAGTGGATATCATAGGAGCTTCGTGCACCTCGAGTTGCGCGACAGTCTAATGGCTAGAGTGTTGGACTGTCGACCAAGAGATCGGGGGGTCAATACCCGCCAGAGCAGAAAGAGAGTTCTACTCTACTTGTGCCCTCTAGCGAACTCGGCTATAAAATGAGAACACTGATCGTCCAAAGAAAGCCGCGCCGCAGGGACAGGCGCTCAGTCAAAACAAAATCGATAGGCAAAAGGGTTCGGTTCCAGGTTACAGTACGCTGATAGTAGGCTGATAGTACGCTGTCCGTGAGAAGATCGATCAGGTGGCCAGCAAGAAGACTGCCCACCAGACCTTATAAACGGAGGCTAAGAGAAATCGTAATCAATGCTATAAATAGTCTATCATATTTTACTTCTATTGCGACTCCGCCACTGCCTTGTTTGGGGGGTAATGCCAGTCCCAAGTCTGGATAAAGGAGGAGAGCGACGTCAACGGCGTCTGATGCCATAAGATGTCGTTAAACTGAGGAACTACTACATCTATTTGCAGATTTTATATTGATGTCATCCTAGTAGACGACATCTACATGGATGACAATGACATCTTCATGGTGATAGATGACCATCTACAGCTACAATAGGCGAAAGTCACGAAAAGAGACAGCAATTTGCAGAGATAATTAGGCCTCAATCGACATAATATTCAGACTCGGCGGCTGATTCGCGGAAGACTGTCGCATGAAACGAAACGAAAGTCAAAGGTCGATATCTCGAAATCCTTTTGACTTCGCGATGCGGTTAATGGTTGGAAACAGTGCGGAAAGAACTATAGAAAGACGCTTATAAGTGACCTCGAAAGTAAATGAACACCTTGAACACGTGTGCAAGGAATCGTTATGCCTCTCTGAATAGTAAATTCGTGTAATAGCTACAGTACACCTTAATTCCGCAATTCTCCGATTCTCCAGTCCCCTCTGTCGTTCATCGAACATCTTCAGTCTCACACCCCTCTACCGATCAATCTCCAGGCTTTCCATGCAAAACTAAAGACAACCCTCTTCAAGAAATCTTACCCTCGTCTATATATATCCAATCGGCCGCTTTTCCATTTCTCTCAACCTAAACTCAACCCACCGTAACAGCTCCTCTATCTCTTCCCTCTGCGGTCTCCGGGATCTTGTTCTTTACAAGATATCGCTGGACCAAAGGGTGGAGTGAAAATGAGTAAAGGTTTGGACAAGCGTATTCTGCTAGCGTTCAAAAGTTGCCATATTGTTAGTGCACACATTACGCACGGTATTTTCGACTTAGCTCGACGTCTTCTGCCCTCTACTGTCGGTCAGATTCGCAAAATATTGGTATTTTGTGATGCGATGATTATGCGTTATCATCATTTGCAGTGTTAGGTCTAAAAACGTAACCAGGGCAAGTGAAATTGAAATCTAAAATGACTCAGATCTCTCCCCTACCCTCTGCGCGTAATAATTCTACAGTTTCTTACAGTTTACGGTACTTTTTCCCAAATCACCCACCTTTAATGGCCATCACCAGTTTTATTTTTTTCTCTGTCTTCATTTTCATCGATGTGTTTCATTAACTTTATTAAGATCCATTGTGGAGCCTCTTTAATTCTAATTTGGGGCCCGTGAGGTCAATAGTCAAGCCACTGCTTGCTATCCTTACATTCAGGAGTTACTACGAATAAGTTCCACACTGAACAACTTCGAAAAGGTTCTGCATTCTAAATGTCGTCGGCCAATTCACACATGTACGGTCATCACAGACGAAAACAGAAGTGTCTGGTTAAAAAACAGACGATGTTCTTGTTTTCATTGCGTCCAACAGATCCTCTTATGACTCGTTAATCGTGAGCTTGCCAACGTGGATGTTTGAGCAATAAGGCTAAAATCAGAGGTAGACTGATCGAAGAGTCATGTCTACAAAAGCTACATATTTGAAATGCTTCGTTTGTCATATGCCCTAAATTCAACACTCATTTGGCCTGGATACTAATATATCAGATAATAGTCTGTAATGAACAGTAAACAAGTATAATAAGTTCAACGTTTCGGTATAACTTTAGCGTTAATTAATTACATCTTATGTAAGCCAGTCATATTTACAGAGCAAATTCATTGCAAGCGTCATTCTGACATGAAGCTGTAGTCTAACTCAGATGCTCAGTGCTTCTTCGGAGCCAGAAAAGCAACGCGACGAGAACGAGCTTATTACCAAGCGATCGAACAAGACAAAATCTCTTATTCAGATAAACAGTCAGGTTTGATTCAAGTCTGTACATCTCTGGATTGAAAAATCGATACCCAAACCATACAGAGTCGATGCTGAGCTTGGTTGTCGATGTCAAATGAACGTAGCATACATAGCAACTTCTGCAGCTGATGAATGGAACAGCTGCCTTCTGCGTCAATCCGATGGATTCAAACGAGAGTTTCCATGTACATTTTTCTAAATATGACAACCTGAAGCTGCATGAACTACAGTTGGACTTCCTGTTGTAACTTCAATTGTCGATGGGTCATTTATCACCCAACCCAAGTCTACGAAACTCCTACCGTTTTGCCACGCCGGGTCTTGTGACAACATGGACCCTTATCAGTGTTCTGGATGCCAGGTAGGCTGTTCTGTAGGCAGTACAGTTTTTGCCCGTGGAAATTAACAGGAAAATGAGACAGAGGAACATCACACGATTACCGGATTAAGCGTCTCAAAGACTTCGATATGTCCTTTGATATAATGCCACGGTCGACTGAAGACCCGCCACTGAGCTAAGAACCGATCAGGGGAGTACTTTCGTTATGTATCACGATCTCTTCCACTGAAGGTCCCGCTTGATGACTTTTGATGGCTCTGGCGAGAATCACCCAGAGGACGAAGAGGACGGTTCCAGCTAAGGCTAGGGCAAACAGGACAATGGGGAAAATGACGGCCCCGTAGGAGTCCAGAAGCCAACCAAAGACCAGAGACACGGTCCCGGTCCCAAAGAACAATGCACCTATAAACATCCCCATGATTTTCCCGTCCACCTGGAAAGATCTCTGGGCCTGAGTAATGGCAGTCGGGTGAATGTTGGACGTTGCGAAACCCGTCAGGATGACGGCCAGCACGATGAAGACCGGGCTGGGGTCGTTCCTCATGGCCACCATTAGGACCGAAGCGAAGACCAGAAAGATGCAGTTTGCCACATTCATAACGGCAGGGGACACGCATTTGGCAAGCAGAACGAAAACCACGTGTATGATGACGCGCGTCACGTGATAGAGCGTGACCAATAGCGTGCCAGCTCGTGCCGTCCAGTTCAGATAACCGTTGACGAATGTGAAAAGTAGTCCGGTAAACAGCGCGTCTCTACCGCCGTTCACGATGAAGTAAAGAAGGACGATGATCAGAAGCGGAATGATTTTGCTGCTGCAGGTTACGGGAGGAATGGAGCTCTCCGTTGCGCAGTGACCGTGTGGATTAACATTTGCGGCTTCCTTGGGGTTTTCTTCGTTTCTTGTGCGGATTTCTTTTCTCTGCTGCAGCTCCTGTCTTTTCAGCAACATCTTGCGCACGTCTGGCCTGGCCTGAACACATCCCGTTCGATCGCCTTCGAAGTTCTTTTTTAGTACTTCTCGGAAAAGGCTTCCTGTTCGCTCTCTGGGAGGGTCCTGCTTGAACTCCTCGGCCACTATCCTCTGCCCGTCTTCGTTGAGCGAGTAACTTCTGCTTCTGATCATGCGGTTCTCTTGGTAAGCGTAACTCTTCATTCTCGTCTGACCGTGATCCAAGGCGCAGATGACGAGGCAAACCACTGCCGCAAGTACGCTAAGGATTCCCACAAGGACATAGGCGATCTGGATCGGTTCTGGTCCTACGTACGGACCGGATGAGTTCGCTGTTCTTGAGTCACCCGTTACGGTGTCCAAGGTGGCGTCTCCGTGGAAAGTTGTCGAGTTGGAACCGTGTGGCGTGATCGTGGTACTTATGATGTCCGGAGACTGGTGTCCGCCAATGAAAGGCTTGATCAACTGAGGGGTTAATGCTGATCCGAATACGTGGAAAAGGTCGGTCACCTGGATGATGGGACTAATCATCTCCGGCTTCTTCTTCCAGATGACGTAGTTGACCGACATAGAACCTAAAATTATTAGATGCAATCAGCATTTTGTTTATCAGATTAACATTTCGTTAATCAACATTGCATTTTGTTTATCGACATAACATTTTGTTAATCAACATAGCATTTAGTTAATTAATATAACATTTCATTAATCAACAGCATTTTGTTAATCAACAAAATATTTGGTTAAGCAACATTACATTTTGTTAATCAACATAATATTTTGTTAATCAACATAACATTTTGTTAATCAACAAACATTTCGTTAATTAACATAACATTGCACTAATTCATGCTTCTTTAATGGGGAAAGCTACAATACAAGGCTAGCCTCATTTGATGTTCAAACTAACTGCAGAAAGGACACATCATACACCTTAATTATTTCACAGTTCAACAGTCCATCGTAACTTCGTACAGTCTAAGTTCGAACTGCTAATGAAGCTGTCTACGATAAAAGAACCTTAATTCTGTATTAGCTGCAGAAAGCTTCAATCCGACAACTTCCAGAATTCATCGAGTGTAGTAATCTAGAGAATTGAGCAATTAGCGATACGCAGCTTGTAATAAGATACATTACACTACAACTGGACAAAATAGAGGCTATTTGCTTGATTACAACTTAACGATCTATCACAGAGGACCGATTCTACAGTTTATCGTTTTCTTAAAGTAAAGGTGTGTTTTAGACTTTTTAGGCAAATATTTCGTATGTGAAACAGCTATTAAGGTAGGTAACACTGATTCAAGATCGGACATAATTAATTTAAAACGCACACAGCAGAGAACGCACCTGCCATGATGAACGGACTGACGGATGGGTAGTTGGATTAAATAGATGGATTACTGGATGGCTATAAAAAGCAAATAGAACGGAGAACACACCTGCCATGACTCCTGTATTGAAGATGGAAGCAACGCCAGACAAGACTTGGTAGACAATACGAATGCGGAGCCAGGGCGCCAGTCCTATGGCCAGACCCTGGAGCAGGAGGGCGCAGCCGAGGACGAGCAGTCCATCGAAGCGGTCGAACAGAGGACCCATGCACAGAGCCCCGAAGACGCTGCCCAGTCCGACCCATGTCATCGTCGTTGCCATCTGACCGTTTGTCGACGATGTCAGGACGGCCATGTCGGGAAAAGTTGGACTAAATATTCCCAGATTCACTCCCTGTAGAACACCAACCAAATCAACAAATGCACTATATATAAAATAAGACTCCGTTGGCTATGTTCTACGTGTGTGCGGGAGCCAGCCACAGCTGACTTCTAGTTGTGTGCCTATGCTGACACTTGCGCCGCATGTATCTACAGTCAGCCATTTTTCGGTCTATGCTGTACTCCCGCGCTGTATAAATCTTTATTATTAATGTTGTTGTTGTTGTTGTTGTTGTTGTTGTTATTATTATTATTATTATTATTATTTTAACTTATCACAATTTGCTTACAGGTGAACTCTGTTCATAGTGAACTTAAAACTACTTAGGTTAGCATATGTAGCGCTTTCGTTAGCTACTTAAAAGGCGCTATATTAAGTGTCTATATATATGTATATATAACACTGAATAAATGCCGATCATCCGAAGTGAACGACTTCGTATTCCCCATATGGTGTTTAACATGCTTTGGTGCGCCATCGAATGATGCTTCCTCCGTTAGAATTTAGAAAGGCCTACCAGTCTCTGTCTTTTTTTCTTTCTCTGTCTCTCTCTCCCTCAGTCTCTCTCTCCCCTTTGTCTGTCTGTCTGTCTGTCTGTCTCTGTCTGTCTCTGTCTGTCTGTCTCTTTCTCTGTCTGTCTGTCTCTCTCTCTTTCTCTTATACAAGTCCTTACATTACATTACATATGGATACACGTATTGTTAAATAAAATTCCTTGAGATATCCAGCATTTTGAATATGCTGTGAATGGAGAAACAGAACACGTAGTCTATGTGATCAGCTGGATGATTAAAATGTGCATTAACTATATATTAATGTGTATTTGGTATTATAGAAAATGTATTAAGTAAAATATGTATGGAGAATATGTTTTAACTACGTATTAATATGAATCAGGCATTATAGAATATGTATTACATAGAATATGTATGAGGGGATGGATGACTAGAATGTGTATTAACTGTTTATTGCTATGTATTAGGTATTACAGAATATGTATTACTTAGAATATTTATGAAGGGATGGATGATAAGAATATGCATTAACCGCGTATTATTTATGAAGGGATGGATGATAAGAATATGCATTAACTGCGTATTGATACGTGTTAGGTATTATAGAATATGTATTAATTAGAACATGTATGAAGGAATGGATGACTTACCGCATCGGTCATCGCCAGCAGGACTGCTATCGTTTTCAGCCATCTCCAGAAGACTTCCTTCTGCATGGCGACACGGTTCTGAAGAAACTGAGTCAAACTACAACGCAAACCAGAGAGTCGGAACTATCGACAAATGCAACGTCCGATCACTGACGATATCTCGCACTCGTTGGCGAGCTTTATCACATGCGCAAAGGCTCTCCTCTTTCAAAGAAATGTCCGCGTAAGTCGTACGTAGGCGCTAAGTAAACGGAAAAGAAATTAAGTAGAAGTGGAAACTGCCGAACCGGTTTTGTGAAAGTTCTGCGTCGTGAAGCGGTTTCAAAGAAAGTATTTATGGTGCTTTAATTGTCGGGGGCCCGAGTGGGAGTGGTTTTGGCACCCACACAACTGGCGCAGACTTCTTGGGGCTTGTACGTAAGAGGCGCTCAGTCGATCATTGCTCTATATCCGCTGACCCCGAGTGCAAAGAATGAAGCAAGGTCAGTCTTGTCGAGCGGGAAATCAAAGACCTTGGCTAAGAACTATCTTCTGTTTGTTGTAACCATTCGAAAAATATTTATTGGTGTCGTTTAAAAATGCAGTGTCGGCCTCTGTACCAGTCTTTCTCTGTCCGTTTATTCGCTGTCTCTGTCTCGCTCTCCCTCTAGCTGTATCTAGCTCTCCTGCGGCTTCGTCTTTTACGCGCTGTCTTGGACACTGTACATCTGTGACTCCCTCCAACTTTCACTGTTTCGCTGTTCTTTTTTTCACCTCGTCTGTCTCTCTGTGTCTCCGTCTGTCTGTCTGTCTCTGTTTCTCTGTCTCTGTCTCTCCCTCTCCCTCTCGCTGTATCTGGCTCTCCTTCGGGCTCATCTTCTGTAGGCTGTCTTGGGCACGGTACATATGTGACTCCCTCCAACTTTCACTGTCTCCCTGGCTCCTTTATTCCCTCGTCTCTGTCTTTGTCTCTTTCTGTCTGTGAGTCTATCTGTCTCTCTCTGTCTATTTTCTCTCTCTCTCTCTCTCTCTCTCTCTCTCTCTCTCTCTCTCTCGTAATATCACTCCTTTCTCTCTCGGTATCTCTCTGTTCTTTTCTCTTTGCTGTATCAATAAATACTGCTTTCTCTCCCTTTCTCTTTCTCTTTCTCTTTCTCTCTCTCTGTCTCTCTCTGTCTCTCTCTGTCTCTCTCTCTGTCTCTGTCTCTTTCATTATTGTGGGAACTCAGCTCAACAAAAGATGTTGACAAAGTAGTCGATACTATTTAACAGTAGGATAGGATAAGACATGCGGGACAATACACGGCTTGACTGAAATGAACAGTGTAATGTGGACAGAAAAAGTATCCTAGACATATGACAGCGTCAACAATACCCTAGACCATTTGACAGTGTCAACAATACCCTAGACCATATGACAGCGTCAACAATACCCTAGACCATTTGACAGTGTCAACAATACCCTAGACCATATGACAGTGTCAACAATACCCTAGACCATATGACAGTGTCAACAATACCCTAGACCATTTGACAGTGTCAACAATACCCTAGACAATGCAAAAATTACCACTGACAATTGACAATGACAATGTACAACATAGGGAAAATGTAAATAGTACCTTAGACAACTGACAGTGTAGAAAGCACTCTAGACAATGTACAGTGGTGTGCAAAAGTCTGGAACCACCTACGAATTTTGACATTTTTTCAACTTTATGACCTTTTACTGTAATTTTTTCATTACCCCACTATTTTTTTGTGATTTTCATTATAAGGGATATATTTGGCTATTATAATCATGTTTTTAAAACCAATTATTTCTGTTTTTGACAGAAGTATAAGTTCTGAAACATACTTAGTACAACTTTTGTAAATTTCACAAATCCTGCGTGAAACTGGATCAAGATGTTCCAATCAGCGCGCGTTATTTCTGACCAATCAGGAGGCAGTTTTCACCAGCCAATAACAGTCCAGGGTGTCTAGGTAAGACAGCAGCTATAAAATAGGCGCGCTCTTTTGGATTTCTTACACTTTCTGCATCGACCATGACGAAGAAGCGGGGCTTGGTGTTGGAGGATCGTGTTCGTGTGACAGTGTTGAAGGAGGAAGGCTTTTCATGCCACCAGATTGCCAGCAAAGTCGGCTGCAGTCACAGCGCCGTTGTAAAAATCCTGCAGAAGAAGAACACGACGGGTTCGGTGGTAGACAAGCCTCGGTCCGGGCGTCCACGTGTATCAACATCACGCCAGGACCGTGCTCTTCGATGCTTGTCATTGACCAACCGCAAGTTGACTTCGCCTCAGCTACTGCGTGAGTGGTCAGACACGTCTCATGTCAGTGCAAGTTCATCAACTGTTCGTCGTCGGTGCCTGAAAGTACTGTATTTGGGCTGCGGGGCTGCAAGGCACGCAACAAGCCACTGATGAGTGACGTACAAAGGAAGAAACGGATCGAGTGGGCGCGGAAACACTCAAGCTGGACAAGTGACAAGTGGGAGAAGGTGCTTTTCAGCGATGAAAGTACCTTCTGCTTGTTTGGCAATCAGAGCCACACCTACGTGAGGAGATTTCCTGGAGAGCAGTTCAAGCCTGAGTGCCTCAATGTCACTGTAAAGCATCCTCTGAAGATCATGGTCTGGGGCTGCATGGCTGCCAGTGGCGTGGGACGCTTGCACATCGTCGATGGAATGGTGAACGGGGCGAAGTACATCACAATACTGCAAAAGTGCATGTTGCCATCAGCGGAGCAGCTCTTTCCAGGCCGGTTCCTGTTCCAAGACGACAACGCACCTTGCCACCGAGCCAAACTGGTGATGAACTGGAAGCGTCAGCACAAGATTGAGTCACTTGACTGGCCTGCGCAATCTCCAGACCTCAATCCCATCGAGAATCTGTGGCACAAGGTGGCATTGGAAATTTCAAAGAAGCGCCCAACTTCAAAGCGTGAGCTAATTGAATCGCTCATTACTGCCTGGAATCGCGTTGTCACGCATGATCACCTCGTCAAACTTGTGCACTCGATGCCGAAACGGTGCAGACAGGTGATCAAGAATAAAGGGTGTCCCACCAAATACTAATTCACCACGGTCACACAAAACGGCCTTTTTCAAGGCCACCTAAATGATTACGAAGGAATACAGACCACACGTGACCTGTTTTAAAGCATACATGTACGTACTAATTATTTTACACTATTGCCTAGGGATGTGACAGTGTAGAAAGCACTCTAGACAATGTAAATAGTATCCTAAACAATTGATATTGTTTAAAGTTCCCAAGATTAGTTGTTCTTGAAGTGATGGTCCGCGGACCGATCCTGATCCGCAAAGTCCTGGTAACCGGTCCGCAAAACGACGCTTAAAATTAATAAATTTCAACTTATGCAAAAAGGCGGCTAAATTTTGAGACAGACCCTCGAAATTCCTGAAACTTTGGGTTAAGCTTCAAGCTCGCGATTACCCGCCTACTGTTACTGGTCCGCAGACAACAATATAAAGTTATTTACATACCCTTGACGAAATTAATGACTGTAAAAACTACACTAGATTATCGAAAGTGTAAAGTACAAACGTACTTATGATGCCAATAAAGTTTCTTTCCGAATAGCCGAGCTGGCTGCCTGCAAAGCTTAGGGCTTGATGTCCGCGGAAAGTATGGACCAAATCTAGTTCTAAACCGTCCAGGCAGTTGAGACAAAACCGACTGAAGTTAACTGTCAAACGCCTGCTCTAGCCAACATGACTTGCATCACTGGTACAGCTGGTCACGTGGGCCTACCTCCATCTACTCCTCCGCATCAGCAGCTATCAGATGCATCGCTCAGTCAACACAAAACCATCCTGGTGCAGGCAGACTAATTGATCTGTCAGTGATGATACATAGTAGCATGACCACATTTGCTACCCTAAGCCTATGTTGATAGTTGGATTATGTGCATGAATATAAACAATGCAGGTTCATCGTTGCCCATGCAAAGGAGCTCGCTTTCCTGGTTAATCCTGACTCATCTATGCTCAGAACCTCGTCATCTGTACCAGTTACTTAAGTCCTTATGATGTGCCAGCTGCTAAGGGTATTACCTAGTGGGATCATTAGTCATATAGGTCTTGATGGATCACTTTGAACCCAAGTGACTTCGGCCTTGGTGAGTGACTACGTGACCTGGTCTGGCTCCACGATGACTGTGTGTGCGTGCGTGTGTCTGCCCCCGACCGACATCGGACTTCGTTTCTCTGTCTTGACAATATACCTACCTTCCGGCCCCCTCCCAAGCGACACGCGCTGTTTTTGTCCGGTGCAGGGCGCAATCTGTTACAGCGCCGGGTGCACTCCGAGTGTGCTCATCATCATGTTCATCAGCATCATCATCATCAGCAGCAGCATCATAATCATCTTCATCATCATAATCCTCCTCCTCCTCATCATCATCATAATCCTCCTCCTCCTCATCATCATCATAATCATCATCATCAACATCATTATTATCATCATCATCATCATCACCATCATCATCATCAGCAGCAGCAGCATTAGCATCATTCAGCAGTAGCATCATCAGCATCAGCATCAGCAGCATTATATTTATCATCATCATCATCATAATTATCACCACCACCACCACCACCACCACCACCATCATTATCAGTTCCTGAAGCCAACTATTGGCGACCATGAGTCTGCAAAAATAATTGTGATCAGCTGTTACCGTAATCTCGAGATTTCTATAGCGCTGAAAGAAAGCGAAGTCGTGGGAATCAGCTTATAAACAGGCGCTTGGTCAAAACAAAATCGATCGGCAGGCAAGGTCAGGTTCGGTTCCAGGTCAAGATCCAAGGGTCTTGCAGACAGACAGTCTTGTTATGTCTTCACTTATAAATGTCGAACCAGCTCAATCTTGATCTTCCTCTGTGTCTCTGTTCTGTCTTTCTTTTTTACATCTAGTGCTCTGTGCTGGATTCAATCAGCTGGCAATCTGTCCACGTGACCAATCGTCGACCCTTAAAGACTTTATCCAGAAGAGTCGTCTGGTTATTTAGACATTTGTGTACTCCAACATTTCTATTACTACTTTGTAGTTTTGACATTCCTGCAGTTTTCCGAGCTTATTCGGAGCAGCTTAAGTACACTCGCCGATGTTTTCGTCGTTCCGAGTACGCTCGGTGTCGATATGGAAAGCACCTGTGCACCAGACATGGGACATTCACCTTATCAGGAATATTAACTTGATCGTTTGCAGAAGTCCAGAAAGAGTTCTAAAGAATGCAGTCAACATGGCACGGAGTCACAGAGGAGGAATGGGGGGGGGGGGTGGCGTGGGCAGTAGATCTATCTGATCCAGTCTAATCCATTTCTAATCCAATTCAATCCAGTATAATCCCGTGACGGCACGGGCACATCCCAAACATCACCCAGCGTAGCCGGCATGCTGTATCTTTGCCTGACATTTGGATCTTGACCTAGGACCGAACTCCTTTTGCGTATCGAGTTGGTTTTGACTGATCGCCTGTGAATAAGCTGGTCCCGTGACGTGGCTTTCGTTGGGCGCTGAATAAATCTCGAGATTACGATTACATTGAGCTTTTTCCTGTGTTGGACCGTCTCTCTGGAGCAGTTCGCCCCCAGATATTCGAATTTTTGCTTCCTTAACAGCTCAGGAAACATTCTCTGCCTGTCCTAAACGTTCCTTTTGGGAACTTCTAGATAGCCATGCTGTAGCGCCTTTGTGAGGCTCTTAAAACGCGCTATATAAGATTTAATGTCTTCTGAACCACTTAAAACCCGCGTTAAGTTATGGTATGTTATACTATGCTATGTTATGTTATGCTATGTTATGTTATGCTATGCTATGTTATGCTATGTTATGTTATGCTATGCTATGTTATGTTGTGTTGTGTTATGTTGTGTTGTGTTATATAAGGACGGTTGAAATTAACACATAATCTAGGTTAGCTAGTATTAAGAACTCAGCATGGATCTCAAATACGTGACGTGGCTTTCGTTGGGCGCTGTAGAAATCTCGGAATTACGATTACAATTGCGTGCTCTACCATCAATTCGATTACACCAGGCGGTGAGTGTAATTGTGGTGAAAACGCTTCTTTCAGCTGATTTTATTAACACCGATTTAACTTTTACTGATTTAACCTGACTAAAATGATGGCTAAATGGATCGATGTCTAATGGCTAATCGATGCCTAAACCAATGGCTAAAAGACTTTACAATTTACAAGTTGAATCTCACCAGTTAAACATCAGAGTGTCAACGACCTTTCGGAATCTCTTTTATTTTGAGATCTGCAAAAATTTTCGAGATATTAAATCGTATTTTTTCAAACAAAAAGTCTTCATCAGCTTCAAATAACATGGAACGAAAATCCAGGGTCCAGATTTTAAAACAATAACAGTCACAGGTAACAAGACAAGGCCTTGTTCGAGTGGATCCAGTTGTTGTAAATACGCACAATTTACAGTGAGCGAAGCTCAACTCTTATCACGAAACCGTTGACCTCGGTCGGTCACTGACCCCAGATGAAGGGTAAGAGCCTTAAATAACTGCATTATCAACTCATGGTTACACCATCGGCTTCATACGCAACGGACAATTTGCGTCAACAGTCAGCTAAACTGACCTCGGATAGACCTAGATTTAGAGTGACTGTTGGTGCAAAATGACCTCGGTATGACCTACATTGCACTGGCTTTTAAACAGGTCTAGCTGACTGCAGGGAAAGGCAACATAGCATCGCGTGTGTGCGAATTAAATTTCTGGTTACTACAAGGTTTCAATATCCGCCAGAAATAACCAGATCCCAAGATTTCTGTTCTATTTGCACCCTACCGTAGCGAACTAGGCTATAAATGAGTGCATCGACCGCATTCGGTCGGTTAGAAGATCAGGCAGCGAGGGAGAGGCTGTTCTCGTATGGCTAACCAGGCAAAGAGATTGAAGTCGCTAATACGTCACCCCATGGCTTCCTTACGGGGTTAGCCTAACCCTGGCAACCACGCTTGCTGAACCTACATTAGGCCCATAGATTACCATCCGTTGATACTAGTGGCACAATCACCTATCTGCCTTCCATGCTCATCACTTATATTAATAGACATTGCACTCGATCAGTGGACACTGTGAGTCTTGCTATGTCTGGTATCTGAACAATGTTGGGCTCTCAGGCCTTCTACGCTAAAGACTCATCTCTTTCAACTTGCTTACTCGCCGTAGCCTGGCTTCTGGTTTCTCTGACCTATCGAAATTTGACCTGGCTGCATCAACGGATTATGATTTTGATTGCGATTTTGACATGAAGCGACCATCAACTGATGCCTTGGGCATTATGATAATGGCGCTATAGAAGTTTATAGACTAGAATTTAGATTAGATTAGGAATAGCACAATGCGGATCCGCTGTGGGTCCAGTGATCATGCCTTTATTGGCTGGGCCGGTCTTATTCGAATGATCTCGTGAGCGTTTCAGGATAGTGTTCGATTTCGCAGACATTTTCTACAAGGTATTTATATGTTCGGGATCCCGCATCATTACTCCAATGGATATGGACTGGCCACCCTAGTAGTATCACCATGTAACCCCATTAACGAGTTAAATATTTAGTTTGTTAATCAGCAACTTCTATCGCGCCGGTGCCTACTGCAAAAGGCATCAACAGGTGGCGCACCAAAAACCAAGCCGCAGACAGATGGATGTTTGATTTATTAGACAGCTTACCTCATCCAGCGAACTAACGCTAACCTGTAGATTTGGAGGGAGGAAGTAGGGACGAAGGTAAATGTAAATGTACACGGTTTTCTATAACGACCACATGGCCTCAATCCTGCTCATTTATCAATGAATTATCGGGTGAAATCCTTCACAACGTTGCCAGTTTGAATGGGAGCCACGCCATTTAGGGCAAACGCAGAATGTAAATGGTTTTCTATAGCGAACGCAAGTCCTCGACCTTGCTCAATTTTCATTGAATTTATCGGGAGAGATCCTTCACCACCGCTGCCAGTTTGAATGGTCGCCACGCCATCCAAGGTCTCCATGTACGGACCGTGGTACCCCGAGATTAAAAGTCTCATTCCCCGCCCAACCACAAACGGTAGTTAAATTCGAGTTATCGTCAATCTGTTTTGCTTTAAGAGATTTTTTCAGACAGAGCGTGAGCTTATTGTTAGGGCCATTGGATGTTGGATTAGGAGTAGGGGCGTCCGCAGCGGAACCAACGTCAGATAATCAAAGTGCATGGTTATTGCATTTTTCTCTTGCTCTACTTTGCGAATGCGCAAACAAGTGGTGTCCCTGAAGAAATAGTATTCCACTTCATGCGAAAGACATGTAGCGGAATTGTTGCGGTAAGGATTAGGGTTTGAGATTGCGGACTCTTGCACACGTCTGCCAGAAGCATGCAAACAACCTTCAGGTCATGTTTGAGCATATCAAACAACGCTCTAGGCAAAAAGCCTTTGAACTTGTAGACGTAGTTTTCTCTCTTGTGAAAAAAAACCTTTCATTTTGGTGCTGCCATCTAATACCACACCCTACGCCATTTTGGTCTTTCGCCTATGCTATTCTGGTGCTGCCCGTAACGCCATCTTGGTGCTATTTGCTACGTCATTTAGGCGCTGTGAGATGCCGTTCCTGTGCTATTTGATACGGCATTCTGAAACTGTTTCCTATACCATTTTCCTGTTGTTGTTTCCGATGTTATCCCACAGCTTCTTCTTATACCATTCTGGTGTAGTTTTTGACGTGTGTGTCGGCTTTTCCGCGAATTTTATTGGTGTTTCTTACGCCATTTTGGTGTTGCATCTTAAAGCCATATTGTTGTTTGTTTCGCCATTTGCGTGCTGTTTCTTGACGCCATATTGTTGTTGTTTCTTATGCCATCTTGGTGCTGTGCATTACGACATTCGATGCGCTGGTCTGTCTCAGACAGAAATACTTTTTAAGATAAGCTCGATTTCTATGTCTACGTCTGGATACATTTAGCAGATGCCTTTGGCAAAAACAATAGGACACGTCCAGAAATAACTGACTCTTGCAGTGAGTTTTTTTTAAATAGCAAAACACTTGGCCAGACAGGGCGTGGGGAGAGGCGACGTCATTTAAAGACACAAACAACCAGAATTTAATGCAAAACAATGTATCTTAAAATAACACTGGGTTGCTGTATGCATGTATGCATGGGTATATGCATGCATGTATGCCTGCATGTATGCATGTATCTTCATAAGTATGAACATGTTAGAATGGATGGATTGATGGATGGATGGATGGATGGATGGATGGATGTGTCCAGGTATGTGCGTATGTATGTGTGCATTTTTATCTTTTTGAGCACTGACAGAAACTACGCAAGTAAGAAACTTCAATTTAGCTTCGTATTTTGTGCTCAACATTCAAATGAGGAAGACGACGTCCCTACCGCTGCTGGTGGTGATGACTGCGACGATTATTATGATGATGGTGATCACGATGATGATGATGATTATTATTATTATGATAATGATGATGATAGGGATGCTGATGATGATGATCATGATGATGACGATGATGACGATGACGATAATGAGAAGAGGAGGAGGAGAAAAAAGTACGACGACGGTGATGACGATGACAACAACCAAGTCGATGATGGTTGTCATCATCATAATCATCATCGTTATCATCATCATTGCCTTGATACCGACGATAAAGACGAACATAGTTCATAAAGCATCGTGCGATGTATGAATGCTATTTATGTTTATCGAACTATTTTAAACCGCATGCATTCTTAAATCGCTCAAAAACTCTACGTGTTTTCACTTGTCACCTTTTATTTCCTTTGAAGCTCCAGTTCTATGGAAGAAGGACGTGTTAGCGCATGCGCAAATCACCAACTGTACAAAAGAACGATTCTCTGCTCAGACGACTCTGTGTCTTTCGTCTGCTGCTGTGATTTGCAAGTAATCTGCTAATAATTATAATAATAATAATAATAATAATAATAATAATAATAATAATAATAATAATAATAATAATGATGATGATGATGATGATGATGATGATGATAATAATAATAATAATAATAGTAATAATAATAATAATGATGATGATGATGATGATGATAATAATAATAATAATAATAATAATAATAATAATAATAATAATAATGATGATGATGATGATGATGATAATAATAATAATAATAATAATGCTAATAATAATAATAATAATAATAATAATAATAATAATAATAATAATAATAATAATAATAATAATAATAATAGTAATAATAATAATAATAGTAATAATAATAATAATGATGATGATGATGATGCTAATAATAATGATAATAATAATAATAAGTATTCTGCTAAGATCGTTTGTATGGGAGAAAGTAACCACAGAAGGCGTCGATCCATTTGGCAAAGCGGAACCTGTGCTCCACCGAATATTTCGGAATGGGAACACCCTTAACAATGTACACGGGGCCCTTAAATAGCGCCCAATCAAACGGGCAGCGGGTGGTGAAGGATCTCACCCCATTAATTTATAGATAAAAACGAGCAGGGTTAAGGCCTTAAGGTCGCTGTAGAAAAACGTGTACATTTACAGAACGTCTGCCAATATTTGAGAATGTTTTAAAATGCTATGCAAAAAATAGTAGGCCTATAAAAGGGAACTGGAGCAACAGCTACAATAAAATTGACGATGCGTGAAGTCGTGGGAGATGACTTAAAAGAGGTCGCCAAGCATGACGACGATGTCTTAAAAATACCACGAGAAAGCTTGATAAAGACAACAAATCAAAGAATGTCCCAAAAACGAAGTCATTCAAACTTTGAATCAGACATTTGTCACCATCGACCAACGTCGTCATCCAAGGTCCTGTCGTCAAGACTATCACCGAAAAAAGATGTGTCCCTTATATAGGGTCCCTTGGGTGCCTCCAATGTTGAGAGCGAATTTGCGCCACCGCAATTCTATGTCACTGCTTTGAGCTTTCGTTAACGCTGGTCGTTTTAACGCCACGAAGGAAATTCCCACTCAAGCGGCGGGTTACAGATCTATAGCTGAAGACGTTGTTCTCCAAGGCGTGGCTTAAGTATGGAGCGATCTCACAACCAAAGAACACAAGCAAAAGTAGCTGCTAGCTGTCTACAGTAGAAGAAGGGAGTTGAACCGAAGACGGAGGTGTGAAAGGCAGAACATTACCAGTCACCTAGGTTAACAAAATGCAATGGATTGTAAAAATACACATATGTAGATAATACAAACTATTCAAGACTTTGAACTCGTCTCAACAAAGTCTCAGATAAATACAAGTAGTGTTAAGGCGTTCGGAGAAAGATCTTCAAGGCACTGGATATTGCCATATACAACCGTTTTTTAACTGTATTCCACAATATTTAGATAGCGCCACCTCAGAATCAGATTTATGCCTTTTCATTCGTCCGTTCTTCTGCATTCGTCAGTATTTCCTACAATATTAGAAACGTCTCTGTCAATGATCACAGGCAAAGGCATTTATCGTTGCAATATGTTGTTTGCACATTAGAATAGAATAGAACAGAAAAATCGAATAGAATAGAATAGAATAGAACAGAATAGAACAGAAAACAGAATAGAATAGAACAGAATAGAATAGAACAGAAAACCGATTAAGCGTTGCAATATGTCTTTTGCACATTAGAATAGAATAGAATAGAGCAGAGCAGAATAGAATAGAACAGAAAAACCGATTAAGCGTTGCAATATGTCTTTTGCACATTAGAATAGAATAGAACAGAAAAACCGATTAAGGGCTGCAATATGTCCTATGCATATTAGAATAGAATAGAATAGAATAGAATAGAAATAATATAATCGTTGCCGCATTTTCATCGCAACATCAACAATGCTTTACGTATGAAGACCTAATCATCAATCCGATTAATAATGCTTAATGATCAATCGGCTTAATCACTCCTACTCGCAAATCGGCTTAATCATTCTTAATCCTAAGATGATAACAACGATAAAAGTAATGATGGAGATGAAAGTGAGGATCTGAAGGTGTCATTGATGACAACGACGATGAAAACAACGGCGACGATGACGATGATGATGAAAACGACGATAATGATGAAGGTACAGATGCAATATGCATACGATGATGATGATGATGATAACGATGATAATGATGGTATTGATGATAATGACGATGATAATGATGATTTTGATGACGACGACGACGATGCTGATGATGCTGACGATTATGATGACTACAATGATAATGATGATGATGACGATGATTATGATGACGACAATGATAATGATGACGATGACGATGAAGATGATGATGATGACAGGTATACATTCCAAGCAGTCACCTCATATATGAATTGGATTTGCCGTTGTTGGTCTGATGTCCAGCTGGACCGACTGATGCGTTGCCATGGTGAGTCGGCTGCTGATTGTGGCGCCGCACCTCCAGTTCCCGCTGTTTCTCTTTCTCGATCTCGACCAGGAGGCGCGAGCTGGCCAGCTTCTTCATCGTCTGGTCTGACTTCCGGTCGGCACCGGAAGCGGAAGTCCCTCCAGCCGTTCCAGTTCCATCTGGGAACCTCATCTCGACCACCATGGCCTCTTCGTCTGCCCTGGACATGGCGGGAAGACCTCGAGCCTGCCGCAGAGCATCCTCCCTCTCGCGGGCCAGTCGCATCTCGCGTTCAATCGGCGTTTCCTCCTGCGGGAGGAACTTGACCTCCGCCGCTCCAGGTTCATCCAGGGGTCGAATCCGCGACGTCGGGCGCCGCGGTCGACTGTCACCGTCTACTGCGTCGTGTTTCGGAGGAACGCCAGAGGACTGGGCGGATGATGGTGGAGAGATGGAAGACACGGCCATGGGGTGTGGCACCGATTCCACCGGGATCGTCGGGTGCTTTGAGCGGGCCAGAGCGGAAGTGGAATCCGGCGCGACGACTCCCTTCCGGTTTCGCTTCAGTTCCTCTTCCCTCATCTTCAGTTCCATGATCTCGCGGGCGATCAGACTCTCCCCCGGATGTGCTCGGGTCGAAATTGCCTCCTCGTAAGTGACGGCGGATGAGGAGACGGTTGCGGAAGAGGAGGGGGAGGTGGAGAAATGAGGGGGAGGAAGGGCGTTCTGAGTAACCACCCCCGGGGCGGACGAAACCCTCGAGCGAGGGTCGGAAGACGGGGTGCGTTCCGGTCCAGTGGACGTCCGGTTGACGCGGGAATCGGAGGTCAGAGTTGACTGGGGTGACGTCTGCCGATAGAGCGAATGGCGCATGGCCGTCAGTTCGGCCTCTCGTTCGCTCTGCTGCTGAATCTCCAATTCAACGATGCTGACCTGTTGGTCAGGAGACGCCGCGTGATGTCGACTGCCGTTCATATCCACAGCCACTGGATGCTGACACAAAGGTAATCATCTAGCATCATCATCATCATCGTCATCGTTGTCGTCGTCGCCGTTATCATCGTCTTTATCATCATCATCATTATCATCATCATCATCATCATCATCATTCTCGTTGTCATCTTTATTGTCGTCATTATCATCATCATCACCTTTGTTGCATTATCTAACCACAAACATCGTCACCCTCGTCATCAACAACAACATTATCGGCATCTTCATCCGAGGTTATTACCTTACTTTGCATTACCTTACCATTATTAATGCTAATCATGATCATCCTCATCATCCTCATCGTCGTCATTTAGTCGCTACCTTACGTCGTCGTCGTGGTCATCATCATCATTACTATCATTTACTGTACTGAATACAGTGTTTCTCTTGAAGTGACCATCGGTGGATGCCTTGTGCTTTATGACAACGGCTCTATATAGATCATTGGATTGGTTTTTCGTGCCTTTGTGAGGATTCACATGCATACATATATATGCACATACATACATACATACATACATACATACATACATACATACATACATATAAATCCTACCCTGTGTGTGTGGTTTGAATCCATCGCTTTAGACCCACCACCACCACCGCCTCCGCCTCCTCCTCCGTTAACATAAGCGCCGTTGTTCGAAAATCCTCCGAAATTCTGAACCGATCCGGAAGCGGAAGTGGAACTGGTGCTCGTCCTTGACTCTTTCGGTGGATCGGGGCTGGACCCCTGAGACTGCCTGAGTGGGGCTCGCGTCCTCTTGACGTCAGGCAGCGAGGTACTGTCGGGTGACGGAACTTTGTAGAAGGGCATGACCTCAACGATGAACTTGAAGCACTTCTTCCTGCCTCTTACTCCTCTTCCTCCTCCTTCGTATTCTTCTTCTTGTCTCAGTTTTCCTTCAGCAACTCACCTACACAAAACAAAATTTTAGGCCAACTGCAGTAAACGGGCCGTAAAGTGTAGACCTGGTGTAAAGATGCAATGTGTAAGACCTGCGTAAAGCGTAAAATAGGTGTAAAAATTTAAGGCAAATGTAAAGTGTAAGGCAGATGAATGTAAAATGTGAATGTACACGCATTTCAATAGCGACCGTATGTATGTATGTATGCATGTATGCATGTATGCATGTATGTTTGTATGTATGAATGTATGTATGTATGTATGTCTGCATGTATCGAAGTACGACAGAATTGTAAAATGTAACACAGGTGGAAAGAGTGATATAGGTTAAAAGCTTACTACAGGTGTAAAATGCAAGATAGGTGAAGGCCTAAATGTCAGACAGGTGTAAAATGTATGACAGCTGTAGAGGAGGCCTTTATTTTGCAATCCTCAGGCTTTCCATTCAAAACTAAAGTTCCTTCTCTTCAAGAAATCTTACCCTGATCAGTCCAATCGGTCGCTTTCCCATTTCTCTCAACTAAACACAACCCACTAACAGTTCCTCTATCTTTTTCCTTCTCTGCAACCGGAATTCGTTCTTCATTTGGTATCTTTGGACAACCCCTCAGACTTGACACAGCGCTTGTGAATGAGCTCTTCCCATGCGTTTAGTTTTTAATTAGCGTTTTAGAAATTTTCGACTCTACGCTTGTGACTGCAGACGGCAAGCAGTGCGCGTTCCAACCTGTCAACAGATTGACTGATTCTAAACGTCGGCCTGCATTCCACGACAGTAAGGATCCGAACACCGTCAAAGATCACAGATAATCCAAGGTAGACCAGAAATAACTTCGGAACGCATTGACGAGCACATAAGAAGTGTGAACCCAAATGTCACGACGCCCAGCTGCTAGTCGTCATTCCTATATAGTTATCTGTCCATCATTGATTACAGACGAACGCTTTGTTCTTGGGCGAACTTTAAAGCCGCTATGTCTGGGTTAAACGCCCAAAGCAAACAAGACCAGCGTGGCCGTAGCCCCACCTGGCGAGAATTCACGTTGTTTACATACATACATACATACATACATACATACATACATACATACATACATGCATACATACATGCATGCATACATACATACATATATGCATACATACATGCATACATATATACATACACACATGCAAACATACATACATACATACATACACATACATACATACATACACACGTACGTACATACGTACATAAATACATACATACATACACACGTACGTACATACGTACTTACATACATACATACATGCATACATACATACATACACAGGTACGTACATACATATACATACATATACATACATTATGTATATGCATGCATATACATAATATATGCATGCATACATACATACATACATACACAGGTACGTACATACATATACATACATACATGCATACATACATACATGCATACATACATACATGAATGCATGCATGTATACAAACAGCTTTCCGCCGACATGCAAACACATTTAGGAGCTTTCTGATAGCAGTCTGATAGCCTGTTGTAATTACACCCATAAGATCCATTGTCAATTGTAGTCTGACTGCGATTAGCTATTCACAAATGCGCAAGTTTCAAGATAATTACAAGTTTCCTAGTCTGCTTGTATAAAACTTTCACTTCTTTTAAAGGTGTCATTGACCGGGACTCGCTTGACAGTATGAGGCCCCACTTATGGGCCGTGTCTACAGATCTATAGATACGT